>JAVXUO010001700.1:0-260959 GCA_033065855.1 Escallonia rubra | reverse complement strand
GCCGGTTAGGGGAGGGGAGAAGAGTACAAGCCAGGCGCGGGGGCCGGGGGGGGGGAAGCTAGGAACGGGCACGAAGGGGCTCATCAGGGGTTGCCGAGTCCCGGATCTGGATCCTACTGATTCGGGGCCGGCTCGGCATGTCCAGCTGCGGTACCCTGCTGATCCTGCTCCTGCTCCCTGATCATCCTCAACACCACCGTAGCAATGCGCGCGATCTCATCGTTGTTCAATGGATGCCGAGGAGCCGGTGTCTGTGGAGGGGCAGCGGGGGGTGAGGACGCTCCTATCACGGCACGAGCAGTCCGACTAGGCAGGCCGCGTATGCGGCCTTTCGGCCGATTGACGACCTCCGGCGTATCCAGCCATCGCTTCAACGCCCCAGTACTCGCAGTCGTACTAGTGGACGCTGATGGCTGTCCGGACTGCTGCTCGGATCCCCTAAGCTGTTCATACGAGGCCTGTAAAAATAGTGATTTAAATATATGTTAGGGCATTAATTAACGCAACAGACATTGAGGATAGAAAGACAAAAAATTAACAACTAAAACAAATTGACTCACATCGATACGCCGGGCAATATCTGAAATATAGTCGCCCGCCCGGTGCGCCTCGTCCTTGTCCTTCTTCCGCACGTGCGTCTGACTATACGTCAGAGCTACGACCTCATCCTCCTCTAGATCCGGGTGCTCGACTGCATTCATGTGTCGGACGATGTCGTGTGGCACCGACCCCCCCGTGTGCGTCGAATCTCTGTTCTGTCTGTTCTCAACCCCGCTCTTACTCTTGGCGTCCCAACCTGGGTCCGTAGCCCACCGATCTATCATCGCCGTCCATACAGTCAGAGATATCCAATGTGGGGGATATCTCGTCATCTCCGTCATCGGGGCACCCTCGGGCAGCATCTTCTTCGCCCGGTCCCTTGCGTCGTGGAGCCATCGGCGGTAATTCTTGCCGATGTAAGCAAAGAAGGCCTGCTGCCCCAGTGCCTGCTGCTCAGGCGAGTCAAACGTGAACCCCTCCTGTAAGGCATTCAATAACACAAATTAACTACAGAAAACAAACTCTAATTAAACAAATACTATCGCTGAAAAAAATACTTCACCGTACCAGCCACTCCTCCCATAGGGACTCCCTCGCAGCGACATCCCAGTCCTTCCAGTACAGGCGTGGCTCGAAGAATCGGCCCTTCACAAGAACGCCGATCTTCGTCCTCGCCTGATTCTCCAGGATCCTGCCAAAGAAGTAAATAAATTAATTAATACAGTTCAAATATAAATGAACACATGCATGATGTGATATTTTTTTTACTTACAGGCCCTCCTGGGTGAGCGTAACTCTCTGTTTACGCTGGGGGTCGATGCGTACCCCGCGTGTCGGACCACGGCCTCGTCGAGATCCTACAAAACACAGACATTAATACAGTTCAAATATACTTTAAATATAAGGCTAGCGAAAATGTACTAAACACCGTTATCAACTATACCTGAGGTAGAACCCACGGAAGAAGGAGAATCAACGCGCGTGTGGGATGAATCTGCGTCGGGCACGCTGGGGACGGCGACGGCGACGGCTGGGGCTGGGCCCATCTACTATCCGCGATCACTCTGTGCCTCGTCATCAGTAGGCAATGACGAGGTGGGACCCACCGGGGAGGAAGCAGCTCGGCGTCCAGCCCGGCCACGAATAGCCCGTATCCTATCCATATCTGACTTCATATAGATAAATTACAAAGACATTAACACGTTAAAAACAATAATTTGGCAGAAATCATCATCGGCACTATATATATATGAACGGAGGTGCAAAAACACAGCAATATGAACCAAGTTCTAAAATGTTACTACATTTTTCCCGTGATGTTACAATATTACAAGTCAATCATTTTTCATCATCTTCATCATTTTCCTCGTCGTCCTCTTCTTCGTGGGAGTCGTCATCCTCTTCATCTTCTAATTCATCCTCTTCATCAGTAGACTCGGTCACATCATCTCCAACACTTTCCACGTCTTCCGCGTCATCATCTACGACTTCTTCTCCTCCATGAAGTGTTGTTGGAAGAGGAAGATCGTCCTCCTCGTTGTTGACCTCAACAGGGAACAAGACACGTGGTTGGTCGGCTTGAAAGGAGTCTAGCTCACTGTCATATGTCACGGGCAATTTCTTGGACTTGATAATTGTATACCAATGAGATTTGGGATTGGCGACGTCCTCCGCGTAAAAGACTTGTACAGCTTGACTAGCAAACACAAAGGGCTCGTCTGATGCAAGTCTTGACTTGACATTGACATCTACAATCCCTTGAGAGCTAACACGGATTCCTCTACTGCATGTGACATCGAACCACGTACACTTGAACATTACCAGGCGGTTTTGGGAACCCAGATATGTTAGCTCAACAATCTCATCTAGCTCTCCGTAAAAGTCCATGCAATTCTCGGCATAACAGTCGCCGTTGACCAAGACTCCACTGTTTTGGGTTTGTTTTGTTCGGTCATCATCTTTTACGTTAAACCTAAACCCGTTGATGATATAGCCTCCGTAACAGGATGTTTGTTTGTTAGGGCCTTCAGCTAGTAATTTCAAGCAGGAGGCCACTGGTCTATCCATTGACTGAACCTATTGTAGATGACGGTAAAAATTAAGGATAAATCAGTATACTAATTGGCCACAGAACTGTATATAACACATAATATAATTTGTTAACAATCTTACACGCCTTTTGAACCACTGTACAAATTGTGATTTCCGATGAGATTCAAGTCCAGCGGGATCAGTGATTAAAGATTCCGCATCGAACTCACTGCAAACCAATATAGTTGACTCGCTTAACACACACTTTCAATTATGTACAGCAATGTAAGTGAATTAAGACTTTAACTTACTCAACGAATGCCGAAACTTCATCGCAATTTAGAAGGGCATATATTGTTGCAGCACTGTACTCTTCATCCGTTAGCCATCGAGTATACGTTCGGCCGAACGGACTACCTGACTGCTTGAATATTGACAATTGCCCTTCCAAATTTGTGCTTGATCCGGGGTCATTTCGGCCTAGTTGATTTAACCTTGTACCAACATCAGGCCCGAAATATTGACTACAAAAGTTTACAAGTTCTTCCATTACGTAAGCCTCCGCAATTGAGCCCTCAACCCGAGCCTTATTACGGACTTTTTTCTTTAAATGGAACATGAACCTAGAAGTTTAGCGAATCGAGTTAGGTGGAATATCAATGATAACAGGTGTCGCATTAAGTGTAAACGAACAACTGTAACAATTTAAAGATTACCTCTCGAAGGGATACATCCACCGATATTGCACGGGTCCACCCATCTTAGCTTCATATGCCAAGTGAACAGGCAGATGCTCCATTGAATCAAAGAACGAAGGTGGGAAGATTTTCTCCAGCTTGCAAATCGTCACCACAATGTTCTTCTCAAGCACTTCCATGTTACTCACCCGGATCGTAGAAGAACATATATCTCGAAAGAAATGAGATAATTCAGTCAAAGTCTCGCAAACAACCCGTGGCAACAGTCCCCGGAAGGCAATAGGAATGAATCTCTCCATGAATACGTGGCAGTCGTGACTCTTCATCCCTTGGAACTTGCATTCCGATACATTGCAACAACGAGATATGTTGGACGCAAACCCATCCGGAAGCTTCAAATTCTTAACCCACTGACAGACCTTCTCCACTTGTTTCTTGTCTAGACAGTAAGGTGCTTTCGGAAGTATCGTCCTCCCACTGACTGTCCGAGGATGCAATTCACGGCGTACACCCAACTGTTGTAGATCCCTTCTCGCTTTAAGGTGATCTTTCGATTTGCCCTTGACATTCATCACTGTGTTGAACACATTATCAAAAACGTTCTTCTCAATATGCATCACATCCATGTTGTTTCGGATAACGAGCGTCCTCCAGTAGGCTAACTCCCAGAAGATACAAAATTTTCTCCAGTTGTGCTCTTTCCCGTACCCTGGAATCTTCTGATCTGGCACACCCTTGCCGTGTGGTATGTCAGTATCAAGTGCCTCCAGGTGTGAGAGCACTTCTTCACCAGATGGGTAGTCCAGTGTGACAACCTCACGCTCGATTGTCCCGTCAAATTTATCCTTCTGCCTACGAAACTGATGGCCCGGTGGCAAAAGCTTACGGTGACATCCGAACCACGAGGGCTTTCCGCCGTGCTTTAACGTATGACCGGGGTTCACGCCCATACAAGCAGGGCATGCTAGCTTCCCATGTGTGCTCCAGCCACACGTCATTCCCAATGCGGGGAAATCATGTATAGTCCACATCAAAGCAGCCCTCATCTGAAAATTCTGTTTAAGGGATGCATCATATGTTTCGACTCCATGATTCCATAACTGTTTTAACTCATCAATCAACGGCCTTAAATACACATCTATGTCCTTGCCGGGACTCTTCGGCCCCGGAATAAGCAACGACAAGAACATGTACGGCTTCTTCATGCACATGCCTGGTGGAAGGTTGTACGGGACAATAATAACAGGCCAACAGGAGTAAGGCGTGGTAGACTGACCGAAAGGGTTGAACCCATCGGTTGCCAGACCAAGTCTAACATTCCGAACTTCCTGAGCAAAGACTGGATGCCTGCGGTCAAACTCCTTCCACGCCTCTCCATCAGCTGGGTGTGTCAGCACATCGGCATCGTTGCTACGAGTCTCACGGTGAGCCCTCATATGTTCAGCCGTATTGGAGGAGTAGTACATTCTCTGAAGCCGTGGTGTGACCGGAAAATATCGCAATATCTTCCATGCAATGTTTTTCTTCTTCCCTTTGTCCGGTTTGTACCTCGAATGATCACATACTGGACACCGTGACAAATCCTTATTCTCTTTCCAGAATAATACACAATCGTTATTGCACGCATCTATCCGCTCATAGCTCAACCCAAGTTTCCTCATCATCTTCTTCGCGTCATAGTACGACGGCGGTAGCTTTTCACTTTCGGGCAGAATTTCTTTGATTAAGGTAACAAACTCGTTAAAACCTTTCTCACTCAGCCCGTGGTCTGATTTCAACTGTAATAACCTACTAACCGCAGACAGCCGTGTGTGTTTCGGAGCTCCATCCCACAGCGGCTCTTCCGCAGCTCTCAACAACTCATAAAACTGATGAGCCCCCTCGTTCGGCGGTTGTGGACTGTCGTCACCACCGTCGTTACCCCAGTCAACATTAGCATGCCAAGCATCTATAATCATATCTCGGTAATCATACCGTGCCTCCTCCCTAACTTCAGTTTGACTAGCCGGGTTGGACGACAATACTATCGTTTCCCCGTGCTGCGTCCACCTTGTGTATCCACCCATAAAACCGTACCGACGAAGATGCCATTTTACTTCAATTCTTTTTCTCCAATGCAACAACTCACATCTACCGCACGTACACCTTATCTTATCAAAGTCAACATGTGCAGGATGCGCGTAAGCGAAGTCGAGAAATTCGTCAACGCGATCCTCAAAATCGTCAGCATTCTTCCTTTTCATCCAACTTCGATCGACCGACATGACGACTGAATTATCGTACTGTATACCACCTTCAATTTTGACCAATCATTAGGCAGGGTCGATGTAAATATGAATGCATGAATGTGACAACATGTCTATGTATTTCCCCTCCATTCTCTAATAGGTAGTGGTCCTATCCCATTCAGAAAAGCACATGTTTATAAAACAGTGAATAACTCATGCTTAGTCCTATGTCTGCGAAAAATTTGGCAGCACCTCCCCGCATTTCTCCAAGTACACGACATCGATTAGGTGTTTTAACATTCATCTAACCTTGCCTTGCAAGGTTTGACGAATGTTAGAACACCAGATCTGTATGCACCCGGAGAAACACATGAGAACGTGTACCAAATATCCACGACATAGAACACAGAGCATGAGTTGAAAAACTAATTTATAAACATGTAGCTTTTCCAAATTGTCCAAACTGTCCAAACTGGACATCCAAAGGATCATTACAAAGCATTACTTTGTAATGACTACCTTTGAACGGGAACTAAGGGTTTTTATGCAAGCATGCGTTCAGAAATTGATAATATATGCAAGAATCTTTCCGAAATATCCAAATTGCAGAAAGATCGTTGCATATGTTACCAATTCCACTTTAAATAGAATTCGTTGGCAACGAGTTGAACCATCTCGTTGCCAATGGACTTCGCAAAACAACAACGAATATAAAGAATGCAGGGTTTATAAGCAACGAGTAATTGAACGCTAATCTGGGCTAATTAGTGTTAATGAGAATTACCTTGGGTAATTATAGCTAATTAGGATTGATTAGGAGTAATTAGGGTTAATCTGAGCTAATAGCCGGGTTTTATTGTGCGGAGTCGTGTTGATTAGTCCTAATTAGGCTTAATTGGGTTATGTTAGGGCTAATTAGTGTTGATGAGGATTACCTTGGACTAATTATAGCTAATTAGGGTTGATTAGGACTAATTAGGGTTATTTTGAGCTAATTAGGGTTTAATTGTGCGGAGTAGTGTTGATTAGTCCTAATTAGGGCTAATTAGGCTTAATTACGATTACTTAGGCGTGTAATCAGAGTTTAGTTAGGTTTTAGGGTTTAATTAATCTAATCACGGGTCTACAAGATGCTTTTTAATTAGGGCTAATTAGGGTTTAATTTGGACTGATTGGTGTTAATTAGGATCAATTTGGGGTAATTACAGCTAATTTAATTTTTATTGGGTTCTTGGGGTTAATTAAAACTAATTAGGCTTGTTAGAGCTAATTAGGGTTAATTGGGTTCATTAGGGTTAATCAAGACTAATTAGGGCTAATTATAGCCAGTGCTGGAGCCACGATGAGATTCTAAGGGGTGCTAAAAATGTCGCGTTGACCTAATTAACCTAAATTCAACAACTAACCATTCAACTAATTTACAGATATCTCAATCCAATTGGGTCCCATCCTCCGTCAACAATCTCAATTCTCAAATTCTTAATGCACAGTCAACAATCTCAATTCATAATACCTCATAAAGGGTGTCGGTATGGTGTCCGACACCTCTGGACACGCTCGAAGACATTGATTTATTTTTTAAATGCCAGACACCGTGTCTATCACCCCTTGAAGAGGTGTCGGAAGTATAAAGCCAAAATGTGACATTTTTCGGTGTCGGTGTCGATCGGACGGGATGCCCGTGACCTACTGACACCTCGACACCTCATCGACACATCTGGAAACGTGTCGGACACCTCCGGACACGTGTCCGACACCTACTGACACGTGTCCGACACCTCTGGACATGTCCGAAGTCATTGATTTATTTTTTAAATGCCGGACACCGTGTCCATCACCCCTTGAAGAGGTGTCCACAAGTATGAAGCCAAAATGTGACATTTTTCGGTGTCGGTGTCGATCGGACGGGATGTCCGTGACCTACTGACACCTCGACACCTCAATTCTCAATCCAATTGGGTCCCATCCTCCGTCAACAATCTCAATTCTCAATTCTCAAATGCTCAATGCAATAAAAATTAATAAAAATCACACATTCAATCCAATTGGGTCCCATCCTCCGTCAACAATCTCAATTCTCAAATGCTCAATGTAAAATTAACAATCTAAAATCATCAATTAACAACCTAAAATTAAGGTGCACAACCGCCAAGTGCACAAATAATTAGAGTGCAAATTGTGCTATTGAAGAGGGGGGGGGGAGGGTTTGCAAATATTCAGGAGGGAAGAATCGAATTCAAAACCTTGTGAAAATCAGATATCCGATAATACCATGAGAAGTTACCACATGTTCTAAAAGAGTGAGCAGTTAGACTTTGGTTGATTATCCTAAGACTTATTAAATTATTTTATTGGAATATATAATTTCTCCTTTCTGGGTAGGGTGGGTAGGGTATATGTAGACTATTGTATTTTGATAAAAAAACATGATAAGGTTGACCAGTTGGACTAGGACTGTTACAGCCTTTCTAGTCCAATTTAGAGGAGTCTCTGTTCAACTAAACATGTCATGTGCCCAAGTGATAGCTAACATGATGTTTCTTTGTCACTCCTTTGGAAGTTAGGCAGATTAAAGCTTGATTAGGCAAATTAAAGATTATCTTAGTTGAAGGCATGATACTTAATTTCATTTTTATTAGTTGAAACATATCTCTTGGTTGTGATTGTCCCTAGGGTTTGTTAATGCCTTTTCACGTTACTCTTTTTTTTTTTGAATTTTATCTCGATATATTAACACTTTGAAAAAATAAAACGAATGTATTTTGTTAATTTTTATGGTTAATGAGTATCATTGCAACCTTTGGGCTGTTGTCAACTATGTATCTGAACATTTGGTTTTGAACCAAATAAGTTCAATAGCTAATGGGCCTCCTTTCTATCTCAATTCACTCATTTCCTTGTTGCTGACAAGTACTTCTTTCTCATCCTCAGAGGTGGCGAGTGATCTTACAGGTAATCTACAACTTAACAAAGTCCCTCCCGTAAAGGGCAAGGTTATTGACTTAGATGCCCTTTTATCTATCACCTACTAAAACTAAGGGCATACTAGTTACTCCGTATTTTGCAGTGCACAATGGACAATTTGTCTACTGGGACATATATATATATATATATATATATATATATATATATATATATATATATTTTCCCGATCTCTTTAAGTTTAACGAAGTGAATCTTGTTATACACCGATAACATTTTGAGAGTACAAAAGCTTCAATTTAAAGATAGATAGCCTTTGGTGACTGTTTAAGTGTTTAAACAATGGTTTGATGTATATAAGATAAATATGTTTACTTAGAGAAAACATAGGTGTGCTAACGTTGTGAGAGTTAGTTTGCATGTGGTACTGTAAAAGATAAATTAATACAATATTTATGGCTTTTATACTTGGGCTTTCAATCATTAGCATCTGCTCGGTCTAATCTAGAGCTGCCACGTGTCGAAGCATGCATGTTTTACCTTTCTGTTCACAC
Organism: Escallonia rubra; assembly: GCA_033065855.1. Taxonomy (NCBI): domain Eukaryota; kingdom Viridiplantae; phylum Streptophyta; class Magnoliopsida; order Escalloniales; family Escalloniaceae; genus Escallonia; species Escallonia rubra. Next base: position 251,986 of record JAVXUO010001700.1, on the reverse strand, counting down.
TAAACTTCATTGATTTGCTCTGACCTTGCCACGTGTTAAAACTATATAGGGCCTTGGTTTACCTTTCTCGTCTAACTTTGCTATGACCTTGAAGTAGAGACTTGTCAATAGGCTGATTCCTAACTACTTGATGTCGTGGAATGTTGATCCCTTGAAACTAATCAGCCTTGTTAGACCGAGTCATTATATTTTACTTGGTGCAAACACTTCATAGTAAGATGAACAGTCTACTGCATCATGTAGCTGTGAAATTTAGAAAAGTTATATGTACATAATTTTATTGTAGAACAATGAGATTTATACGCAAAAGTTATCCCTTTTTATTTATTTGTTCTCTCTAAAAGGTCATAGTGTCTTCACACACATGACAAGTCTAGGTTCTTTCCAGTTCTTTCTTTCCTTCTTCTTCCTTCTTTGATAGCCCTTTCAGTTGTTTCCTTTCTTAAACTACACCATGCATGCAACTGAGACTAGGGTACTGGCCATAAGATTTAAAAAATGAACCAAAATCATGATAGCCCTTTCAGTTGTTTCCTTTCACTACAAAATCAACTCTTGTTGTTAGTTTTAAAAAGGCTCTGCCTAACTTAAAACACGCCAAGGATTGAAAACATTAGCTCATCCACATTCAAGACAAGTAGACACAATCGTATTTGATCAAAACACCAAATCCAATTTGAACAAAATAACCTAGTTCGTAAATCAAATCACGAGATTCATACATCCAAAATCCAAATATGTGTATAATTGTGATGAATGAATGAACATACCAATGGTCCTGTGCAACAGCTGGTTAGGGTTTTGACGAGGGTGGCGGCGGCGACGGTGGCGATGTTTGGCGCTTAGTGGCACAGAAACGCAGGTGGCGCGGATATTGACAATGGCCGTGTTTGAATAGCCGAGTAATTGGGGCTGGAGGTGGCGCGACGTCGAGGATGCGTTGCCGTATATGTCCTCGCCGGAGTAAGAATGCTAGTGAGATATAATTAAGACAGATAGAAACGGTAGAAAGAAAAGAAAGAAAGGGGATCTGAGATAAAATACAGGACTTTTAGCGACAGGACGACTCCATCGGTAAAAGTTCGTCGGTAAAAGTCTGCTTTCACCGACGGACTTTATACCGACGGAATAATTCCGTCGCTTAAATGTTTTTTTAAAAATCATCAAAATTTATAAATTTTTATAATGTATTTAGCGACGGTTTTGTCCGTCGGTAAAAGTTCATCTGTAAAAGTCCGTTGGCAAATACTTTTACCGACGGATACTTTCGTCGTTAAAAAGTTTCACCAAAGGAAGGGAAAATGAAGAAACACAAGGGGGTTCGCGCAATGCAAACAGCAAGCGCTGATGTTTTCTCTTCTTTTTAAGGGTAATAAGTTGAACATCTTTTTGGATGATGTTTTGTTCGGACATGGTTTTCGCATGGATAGTCTTTTTCAATTGGATTTAATTGATTCTCAGTCCTCTTATTCTTATGTGGTGAATGATTCTACCAACTGGCATGCAAGGTTGGGTCACATAGGCCAAGATAGAATGACTCGTTTGGCTAGAGAAGGCCTTTTGGGCTCACTCGCAAAAGTCAATCTACAAACATGTGAGGCTTGTTTGGCCGGTAAAGCATGCATGAAGCCTTTTGGAAAGGCTGTGAGAGCAACTCAACCATTTGAGCTAGTTCACTTTGACATATGTGGACCTATGAGTATAAAGGCACGCCATGGCGCCTCTTATTTCGTTACACTGATAGACGATTATACGCGATATGGTTATGTGTATCTGATATCTCACCGCTATGAAGCTTTGGACTGTTTCAAATGCTTTGTAGCAGAGGTTGAGAATCAGAAATAGAAGAGTTTAAAAACTCTTCGCACTGACTGGGGACACGAATATTTGTCAGATCACTTCAAGAAGTTTTGTGAGGAAAAAGGGATACGCAGGCAACTTACTATTCGTAATACTCCACAACAAAATGGTGTTGCGAAAAGAAGGAATAGAACATTGTTAGACATGGTTAGGTCTATGATGGCGCAAGCAAACCTTTCAATATCTTTTTGGGGGATGCTTTTTTGACTGCACCCTATATACTTAATCATGTGCCTTCACAGTCAGTCAAATCCACCCCATATGAGCTTTGGAATGGTTAAAAGCCAAATTTGGATAACTTGCACCCATGGGGCTCAGCAGGTTATGTTCACAGTACTTCTCATAAGTATGGGAAACTAGGGCCAAGAGCTAAGAATAACATCTTCTTAAGATATTCTGAAAACTCTAAAGGCTATGTGATGTATGGTGAACATCCAAATGGTAGAAGGACTGAAATAGAGTCTCGTGATGTCGATTTCATAGAGAGTGATTTTCCTAGCATTGGAGACGCGAGTAAGAATCTTGACCTCTATGAGTTAGAGGAGGTTGAAGCCACTTTACCATCTTCAAACGAAGGTGGGGAATTAGTTCCTCATTCGGTTGTCGTTGAAGATAATATAAGTGACCCTCAACCTAGTGGGAGCATCCCAGACAGTGGGAGCACATCACTAGGACCATTAGGTCAACAAGATTCTCAACTGCGTAGAGGTGCACGAAGAAGAGTTCCACGTCATCGTTTTGAGATTAACGGAGAAATTCTTATGTGCACTCCAACTGATGAAGATGAGCCCACTTCTGTGGAAGAAGCCTTATCTTTGTTTGCTAGTAATGAGTGGATAGCTGCAATGAAAGATGAGTTGAGCTCAATGGAGAAGAATCCGGTCTGGGAGTTGGTTGACCTTCTGCCAGGGTGCAAGACTGTTGGAAGCGTGAGGCAGATGGGTCAATTGACAAGTATAAGGCACGTCTTGTGGCGAAAGGCTATACCCAACAGCGGGGTGTGGACTATGAAGACACATTCTCCCCAGTGGTGAGATTTGCTTCAATTCGCCTGATCCTAGCTATTGTCGCCCAGCAGGATTTAGACCTTTTTTCATATGGATGTAAAGACTGTGTTTCTCAATGCAGAACTAGACGAACAGATCTATATGGCTCAACCCGAGGGTTTTGAAGTCAAGGGACATGAGCGTAAAGTTTGCAAGCTCAAATGTTCTATATATGGTCTCAAACAATCATCTAGGCGGTGGTACTTTAGGTTTCATCATGCCATTACCTCTATAGGTTTTGAAATGAATGAACAAGACCATTGCGTTTACATAAAACGATCCAAGAAAAGTATTCTAATCCTTTCTTTGTATGTGGATGACATTCTTTTAGTTAGGAATGACATGAGTTCCATTGTCGCCACTAAGAAGTAGCTGTCCTCAAATTTTGAGATGAAGGACATGGGAGAAGCTAATTATGTGCTCGGGGTTAAAATCGTACGTGATCGTCCAAATAGACTTCTCGATTTGTCTCAAGAGACATACATTAAGAAAGTCATTGAACGATTTCGTATGCATAACTCAAACTATAGACACTCAAATGGACAAAGCGTGTACTTTGACTACAGACCAATGCCCAAAGAATGATGAGGAAAATAATCGGATGTCCAAAGTGCCTTACGCCGCTGCAGTAGGGAGTCTTATGTACGCTATGCTGTGTATGCGTCCAGACATCTGCTATGCCGTTGGAATGGTGAGTCGTCATTAGAGTAATCCTGGACCCGCTCATTGGAATGCGGTGAAGAGGATCCTTCGATACCTGCATGGAATCGCTGATCTCGTCATGTGTTATCATGGTGGAGACTTGAGACTGAGAACATACAACGATGCTGATTGGGGCGCTGATAGAGATGAACGCAGATCCACTTCAGGTGGAGCTATCTCTTGGTACAGCAAGAAAAAGTCTTGCATCGCCCTATCCACAATGGATTCGGAGTATATTGCTTGAACATCAGCAGTCCAGGAAGCTGTTTGATTGAGGTCATTCATACAGGCTCTAGGGGTTACAGCTCATGTAGATGAGGCTGTCGCTGTTCACTATGACAATACAACTGCCTTAGATTTTGTAAAGGACCCCAAATATCATGGGAAGGCTTCATTGGAACTTTAGTTGCGCAAAGAAAGGTGACCATGAAGCATATACCTGCTGGCAGAATGGTGGCTGATCATTTGACCAAGCCTATTGCTAGAGATGTTTTCCTTTCTCACATTAGGAGTATGGGACTACGTAGGTATTGATATGTTTATGGCATCTCATGTACTTGACATTATTTATTATATAAAATTTTCATTCCTTGATATGAGTTTATTTTGGAATGAATGGATAATCTATGTGATTATATATGCATCCTTGTTGAGAGTGTCACCAGGCTCGAATTGACCCACTCACACGGGTAATTCACCTTGGCGCTGAAATAGCGAGCAAGATGAGACATAATTGTCTTAGGTGCCAAGAGGGCGAATAAGATGATACAGTTTGTAATACAAACATGTCGCCTTAGTTAGAGCTAAGATGAGACCTAAAAATGTAGGTCGATCATAGAGTATCTTCACAACTCTATGTAGCCTGTTTACAGCTGAATGTGAGATTTCAGACAGGCACTATGAGAGTGACTGGGCTGAAAAACTCAGGTTAGGCGCTCGTACAGCGACTAGACTCAGATTCGTATGACGTATTTTATACATTTATGTGACACGCCCTTGTGGGTTACGCCATAGCACGCAAATCATACTGCATGTGCTAAATGCAGACCGACAGTGGGAGTGATGAATGAATCCCTGCTTCGTCACTGTGTGAGCCACTTGGATCGAAATATTTTTGATCCTATGTAGTACCCTTCACCTTAGACTATGTTATGTAGAGGATACTCAATGTTGCTACTTTAGCATGTACCCTTGGATCATGGATGATGCGGTCTCGCGGGGCATGTCTAGGAAAGCGGTTGAGTCTAATTGAAATGACATGAGGGCTTTGGGAAGAAAGTTTAATATTAAACCATGTTGTGTGATTTATAGCCCGGGCTACTTTGTTGATTTTCGTTTTCGATATGAGTCATGAATACATAACATATGAGAGGTTTAACACTGCTCACTATGAGGGATTTGAGAGTGTTTAATCTAGTGTAGTTAAACTATCTGGGGTACATACGAGATTTTTTGGAGTGATGTATTGTGTTAGTTTGGTGATGACTTAATACAATACTCCTCAACTGGACATCCTTTCTCGTAGGTCGCACGTTCCATTTCCTGTATGAGGAGATGAGTGGACAAGAGATAAGGAGGGATTGCACGATTTATTTGCCTTGTGTGTGGGCGAGTGGGAGCTGTTAATAAATTGGGTCAGTGGACCCATTATCCGCCCACTAACAGATAATGTGTATTTGTTAGTCTGGATAATTACAGTTAATTAGAGAATATTTATCTCTTAAGTGTTTGAGATAAATACAATATTTATCTCTTAGGTGTTTGAGATAAATACATCTTTATCTCCTAAGTGTTTGAGGTAAAGTCTGTCTCTAGTACTATCTATATATAAAGACTAGAGATATCCTAAGAAATCATAAGTCACATCAACAAGTCACAAACAATAAGTCCTTTTCTCTATTGCACTCTCTCTAGAGCATCACCGAGCTCTATGATTTGGTTCGTAGACGTAGAACTCGACTCTAATAGCTGTTTTTGTTGCAATAAAGATCAAGTGTGTTGGAGGATCGTAACAATAAGGATCCTTCGTCGGAATTTTTGGGAACTTCGTAAGGTATGTTTCCGAAGCCACTATGTGTTACGTAGTAGCGCATTTAATCGTTTCAACACAACCCATCAACGCAATTGTGAACATAATCGAAAAAACATGCCTACGAAACCACACATGCGCCTTTTTCCAGGATAACCATGAAACAGAACATTCTTTAAACCATTAAACAGAACAACTTTGTTCCATTGGCAGTCTCCCCCTGCCACCCTCTTCCCTATACAAGGATCACCACCTTTCTGCATCTCTTTCAATCCAATTAGTAGATTAAAATCGTAATAATAAGTAGCAGAATATACAAATACTGTTGCTCTGATACCAGAGAAAGGAAAATCGAATTGAGGCTTTTCAAATGCAACTACTGTTGCTCTGATAATAGTAACTTTCAGTTGCTTCAAGATTAGAAACAAGCTTATCTCGAATTTTCTTGAGCTTTTCCAGTACGCCGTTCATGTTGATCCTTTGGTCGGTGATTCAGTGACACACTCCAATGCTAACACCACGATTGAAGATACCCAATCCAGCTTTGCTGAGTAATGTTCTCCCTCTTGCCCTGGCAAATTGGCATCTATAACCTCCGTTGTCATCGTATAAGGTCGTGTCTCCTTCACCCGACATTTTAGGCTCAAGCAAACCCGATTCACGAAATGTTAAATACAAGATCTGGACGAAGAATAATTGAGATAAATCAAGTAGGCAATCTTTTATAAGAAAATTGATTTGAAAAGATATGTGCATCATGGTGCATTGTATTCAACTATGCGAAAGGTCTTGGTATGGAGAAAATATTTGGTAGTTGTCTAACACCACGTCATCAGCTTACACCATTTTAGACTATCACTAATGTGGGTCATAGTGCCACCTACACATATCTCACCTCTTTCTCTCCCTTTCCTTCTATCTCCCTCTCGCCCCCGTCTCTCTCTACACGGTGCAATGATGTAGCCCCTGTCGGTGGCTACATCATTGCAGCATCACTGCATTTTCTTCGTTGTAACGAATATTTCACATTCCTGTTTTAGATTTGGTTGTGTCTCATCGAATATCCCTGGGACTTGGTTTTAGCTTCACAGCATGGTAGATCTGATTATCTAGTTTGATTTCTGATTATGGAAGAGCAACTGCTTAAAGTTGGTTTATGGCAAAGGAAGAGCAAGTTTGGTTCATAAAGTTGCCGGAGATTTGCACATGCGAGAAAACCTGAATTACGTCTCGTTCCCGAACGTTTTACATTTTTGTTGTATTGTAGTCCGAAGTCTTGACTGGAAAAGCATGTTGCAAATTAAGCTGGGTTGGCATGGGGTTGGGATCATGGTCTGCTAATGTGTACATCATTCATTGATCGAGTAGGATTATTGGCAACAACATGAGTGAAGCTTCTTTATACCAATCTGTTGTCTTTCAACCAGTCTCAATGTGGAATGCCAAATCACTTGGATTAATTGCTGGTTCATCCAACTAGCATGTGTTTCAATAAAAAATAAAAACATTGATAGATCATTGCAATTTGTTGTAATTTGAAGCTTCTGAATCCATTTGACGGTCACTGGAACAGATCCAATCAACTCCATCGCAAATAGATTTAAGAACGCCAAACTGCTTAAATTGCCAATTTCACTTGGAATGGTTCCTTGATTCCACATCCACCTGCAGCTATTTGCTCCAAAGATGTTGAGAGATTTGCAACAGAAACTGGAAAGATGTCATTTGCCTGGAAAGCCAACAAGTGTAATTCTCCATGCCAATATAATTATTATCGCTTAGATAAAGTGATTCCGGGGATTCTAAGTTACTGACTGAGTGAGTTGGGAATTGTACCAGTGAAATGGTGTGAAACTTCCAGTGAACTCATTTCCTCCATTAAGAGATGCTCAAAGATTGGGTAGTGCCTAGCCTGTTAATTATGCCAGGCAGGTTGTTACCACCCATATCCAAAATTTCCAGGCTTAACAAAGATTTAAATTTGTCGGAATTAAGTCCTTGTAATCTATTATGTGCCAAGGAGAAAACAACCAAGTTCTGCAGACCTCCGTTGGTGCTTGGGATGTTGCCTGAAAATATGATGGATTCATTAAGGTAACTTACCTTTGGACTTGCAGTTGCAGAGGCTATAAGGCCACTCATGAAGTTATAACCGGATAAAGGTACCTTAGAGAAGTAACATTCCATAAACATGCCGGCATTGGACCAAATATATGGTCTACTCAATAAATAATGTAATCAATTTGGATAAATGACATAATTCTTCCGAAACTGATCCTTGTATCTTGTTGGTGCTAAGAAATAGCACTTGAAGCTTCTGCACCCCTTTGACAATCACTGGAATAGATCCAAGCAAGTCATATTCAAATAGATTTAAATACTCCCAACTGCTTAAATTACCAATTCCAATAAGAATGATTCCCTTGATTCCACAGCCACCTGCAGCTATTTGCTTTAAAGTAGATCATATTCATACCTGTGAAGTTATATTCAACATATAACATCTTAAGCAGTGTGAGATTCCCAAGCTCTGTTTGTATGGCTCTACTGAAATCGTTATTAGGCAATGAAACCAATTCGAGCTTTGATATATACAGAAAGGAGGAGGGATGATGCCTAAAATGAAGAACGATGCGATCAATTAAACTTTTTATACAAAAATTTGGCAGCCGACTGCATCCAGAGGATCCAACCATCAGTGTAAAGTTAGACTAACAAAGACTCATTAGTAACTATATAGAACCGAAACGAAAAAACTATTTTGTACCAGTCAAGTCATTATTGCCAAGGTATACGGTTTGAGCATTGTTCGATTCCCAATCTCTCTTGGCATCGGTCCACTGAATTTGTTAAACGCCAATGACATCAACTGAATTTGGAAAAAACTATTTTGTACCAGTCAAGTCATTATTTACATAGACTTGCTGGAAGTTGGCCATAGCAACTATTGTCAGTCAAATTAATACCTTCTAGTCGCTGCAAGCAATCCAACTCATTGGGCAGACGGCCACGAAAACTGTTGTTGCTAAGGTCGAGGGAAACAAGGAATGAGAGATTTCCAGTACGGTGTTCGGAGGAATGCTGCTTTTCAGTCCCCTGTTTGCAAGATTCAAAGCTGCAACTCCTTTGTGGCGACGGCCGCAAGTGACACCAATCCAGTTGCAAATAGGACTAGCAGAGGACCAGTTGGCTGCCAAGATGTCGTAAGTGTCGAAATTTCCAACAGAAACTGGAAGGATGTCATTAAGAGGATTTTCCTGAAAAGCTAACACTTCAAATTTCTGCAATTTGTTAATGAAGTGAGGAAGTTCAGTTCTTGTGCCGATGATTCTCCAATGAGATTATTTCCAGTACGGTGTTTGGAGGAATGCTACTTTCCAGTCCCCTGTTTGCAAGATTCAAAGCTGCAACTCCTTTGTGGCTACGGCTGCAAGTGACACCAATCCAGTTGCAAATAGGACTAGCAGAGGACCAGTTGGCTGCCAAGATGTCGTAAGGGTCGAGATTTCCAACAGAAACTGGAAGGATGTCATTAAGAGGATTTTCCTGAAAAGCTAACACTTCAAATTTCTGCAATTTAACGAAGTGAGGAAGTTCCGTTCTTGTGCCGATGATTCTCCAATGAGATTATTTCCTCCTGACCAAAGTTGTTTCAGGGCTCCTAATTTGCCGAGGGAGTAAGAGCCCGTTTAGGATTGATTAAAAAAAATGAGATTATGCTTAAATCTTAATCATTTTTCAAAATCTGATTTAATCAGAATCAGTTTGCTGTTTAGCAAAAGTAGTTGTAAATTAGATTAAATCTATAAAAATTGTTTCGATAAAAAGTACTTAAATCAGTTTCACTATGACAAAATGACCATAGAGGACGCTCAATAAATAATTTTCTAATATCCAAGCAACTTTAACATAACTCTTATTCCTAAATAACTATAATGCCCAAATAAATTATGAAAATAACTATTTTCACGCACCTACAAAAGTTGTTACTTTTTATTTTAAATTAAAAATACAAACAATCTCACGTTATTGCTTATAGTACGTAGGAGAAGATTAGCAATAGAAGAGATAACCTCCAAAAACTATCTAATTAATTAAGGGGTATGGGATGTCTTTTTGTGAAAAACATGAGGATATGATGGTAAATTAAAAGGTCAAACCTGATTACGGAAAACTGATTATTCCATAATCCTCACTTTTGAGGATTATGAATTAAATCAGTTTTTAGCTTTTTGAAGATGGATTAAATTTCTTAATCTATTTTGCCAAATACCCACGAACCTGATTTAATCAATCACAAACACCCTCTAAATCTATATCTATATTTATACATATATAAAAGCACGTATGGGCTTAAATGTTTTTTCTTTCCTTAAATTACCATTTTTTTAATTGATATTTCCATAAAAGGTTAAGAGTAAGTAAGGGTCTTTTTGACTTATAACATTTGTTTTCCATTAAATACCCTTTTTAAATTAGAGAATTATTTAAGAATGAGGGTGTTTTTTACTTCTCATAAGATATCAAGCATCTTTTCTTAAAATACCCTTATTGAGATATATGTTTTTGTTAGAGTGAAGGATTGTTTTGACTTTGACTTAAAAAAAGTTTCATTAAATATATATTATTTTTAATAAGAGTGTTATTTAAAAAATACTCTTATTTTGATATATGTTTTTGTTAGAGTGAATGATTGTTTGACTTTTGATTATAAACTTTTTTCATTAAATATTTATTTTTAATAAGAGTTATTTAAAAATAAGGGTGTTTTTTTTACTTCTCATATGATATCAAGTCTCTTTTGTTAACATATCTTTATTAGAATATATGCTTTTGTTAAAGTAAAAGATTGTTTTGACTTTTATTGGAATAAAAAAGAGAAAAAAAAACCTTATGAAAATCCTGGAAAATCACCCTTAAACACTTGCATGCTCTCTAATTATTTAAAAATTCTTATTAAAACTTACCGCCTCCATTCACATTAAAACTAAACTACCTTAGACTTCCTACATCTTCTCCATCGTATTCGGTTAGGGAAAAAAAGTAACTTGCAGATAACAGAGTTTTCTATAGCCTTTTTCGAGAAATGTAATTATACCTAAACTGAATTGAATTCAAAATTAGTGTTGATTAGGGGTGTTTTTTACTTAAAACTTTTTTCCCATCAAATACTCATATTGGCTTACGGTGTTGTTAAAAAAACTAAGAATGTGTTTGGCTTCTCTTAGGATATAAAAAATCTTTCCTTAGAATACCGTTATAGGAATATAAACTTTAGTTAGAATTAAGGGTAGTTTTGTCTTTTAGTTAAAAAAAAACTGATGAAAACCTTAAAATCACCTTTGAACTCTTGCATGTTCTTTAATTACCGAAAAAATTTCTATCAAAACCTACCGCCTCCATTCATGTTAAAGCTAAATACCTTAGATCTACTACATCTTCTCTATCAATTTCGATTAATGAAAGCAACTTGCAGAGAACAGTGTTTTCGATAGCCTATAAGAGTAAACATAAACATAAATACCTTAGAGCAACTAAATTGAATATTCTGTAAAAAACTCGATCTTTTTTTTAATTTGGAATTTATATTTGTATGTTGATGCGTACTACAAATTTTAGTTATTGTGCATACATATATTTCAATGAAAACATATTCGTAAATTGAAGCTATCATAAAATTGAAGTTTAATTCTAGATTTCAATCACAAACATATTGGTGTAGGAAAGATATAGTTAAACTAGAGTTTTTTTTTTTATATTTTTAAATTTGTAAGAATCGTTAGGTCATACAATTCAGCTCCTAATTATAATTTGAGTTCGTTACAAGTACATAATCTTATATTCGTATTAGAGTTATTGGAATACCCTTATTTGCATGACATCATATCCTTCATATGGTTATTGTATTTCTATGATTTACTGTATCACGAGATATCATATATTTATATCATGACATATTTTTCATGTGGCTATTGTCTTCCTATATTTTACTCTTATAAGTGATAGGATTAAATGAAACCCAAATGATAAAGATCCTAATTTATTTCGGCTCAAATCATGAATAATTGTTTTTGAGCTTGAAAACTCTCAAGTTTTGATATGCAACGGGTGAAATGACTAAATATTTTTTCTTAAAATATTCTTTTGAGGTATAAAAGTTTTCTAAAAAATTTCATTTTTTAAAAGGTGAGGCCAAATTACTTCCGTTTTGGCTAATTATAAATATTTTTACGCTAAAGAGGTTCACTAATGCATCGACAAAAATTTATGAATATAATCAAAATAGGTAAAGAACTAGCCCTAGTGTATAAAGTAGTGTCAATGGATTGAAATAGCTAAACATTTTTTTTCATTAAATACCCTTTTTTGAAATAAAATGTTTACAAAAATTAAGTGTATTTTTTTAAGAATGCGAGCCTAAATTACAATGTTCTTAGCTAAATATAAATAATTTGCTGCTAAACAGGTTTAAAGTTCACTAATGTATCATTAAGTGACAAAAATGTTAGAGTGAAAGTATGATTCTAAGTCTCTGTTCACCTTTAAAGAAAATCCTATCAAAACAAAACACTAAACTTATCGACATCAAAATCGATAAAATGAACACCTTTACCACAAGAAAATAGGCTATTAGTGACGGAATTTTCCGTCACCAAAAAAAAAATTTCCGTCACAAAAAGTTTTAGTGACGGAAAATTCCGTCACACATTTCCGTAGCGTAAAATCTCGTCACTAAAAGTTAGTGACGGAATTTAGTGATTTCATCACGCAAGCGGCGACGGAATGGAGACCTTTAGTGATGAAAAATTCCGTCTATAAAGGTATTTTATATTTAAAAGAAGTAATTTATTTATTTTTTAATTTTTATATAAAATAATTGGTGATGGATAATTACGTCAAATAAAAGATAAATATTCCGTCAATATTCCTTTTTGCGACGGATTTGACCGTCACTATTGGTTTGCAAATCTTCTCAAGGTTTTATGCCCATTATAACATCTTAATCGTCGCTAAAATTAGGAAACAAAAGGAAAATAGTCTTGCATTTTCTTTTCAAATCCCAGTTTTTCTCAAGCCTATATATACCAAATCCATCAACACATTAAGCTCCACAAAATCCATTAGCACATCAAGCTCCAGAAAATCCATTAACACGTGAAATACCAAGGCAAACACAATTTCTAAAGTATCATAAACATGATGACCATCCTTGAACATAGAAGTAAGTCAATGTTTGAAAATATCAAAGAGGGAGAATTAGTTAGTGACTCAATTTTCGTCCTCGTCAAGGTCATACTCGTCGTTTTCCCCTATGCACGCCTCCTTCGGCCAACCATAAACAGTAGCATGATGATGAAAACACAAGCTGAAATAATAGTAAACTCGACGTCAGTTACAATAACTATCTCAGAGCACTAAAAGCTCTAACCCAAAAGAAGGAACCATATCACCATCAGGCAACACTTGTTGGTGGTCAAAAATCAAAAAATCATATAGGAAGAGATATATAACCCTATATATGTATGAAGAAAGTTACCTTCTTGCATCCATGGGCAGCCATGACTTCCAACAGAACAATGGTACCAATAAGGTTGTTGTCATGGTACATCAATGGTTTGTGGACACTTTCACCAACTGCTTTTAATCCAGCAAAATGAATGACAGCTTCAAAAACCTGCAGCACAAACAGGATATGAGGATAAGAAGTCTTACACCAAGAATTAGATCCTCTCGCCCACCGATGAAACTTGTTGAATGCTAAAGTACCTTGATCATGTCTAAACATAAGAAATGGCATCAAATTAAGTTTTTTTTTAAGAAAACTGGACTTACTTTGTTGTAGCAAAGAGCTGTTCCAGCTCAGGTTCATCCCTGAGGTCAATCTGCAGAGAGAGAGAAACGACATCAATTAGCAATAGATATATGTAACCTGTGACCTGTCAAAAAGTTGCATAATAAGTCTAGACATTAGATGTTTAGAACCCATTATCAAAAGACACCAATAACGACATCCATATTAGAACCTACCATAATTTGAAGTCAATGATAATACGCCAAAGTGTCAATTATAAAGAAACCAGTCTAGACATTAGATGTTCAGGAGATTGCTCTGCCCCGAAAGTGCCAATTATAAAGAAACAATTACTCAGCCAAAACATATTCTTCAATACCAAATCTTTGAATCTACCCAAGAAGCAAGCTACTGTAATGTAAACATGCAACAAATCTACAGTTATAGCTCATATGATAAAGTAGAACTTACCAGCCTATGCTCCAAGATCTTCAACTTCTTCAATTTCCCACCAATGCAGATCAGATATTTTCACAATTAAAGAGATTGCTCTGCCCAAATTATTCAGCAAACACAAATTCTTGAAAATTAAAACTTACAATTTACCCACAAACTCGTCGTGTCAAGAATTCAACCTGTACAAAGCAGCCTATGCAGCCATCATCACCCTTAGTGACTAGATGAAGCTCTAAGCCAACCTGTAATTAGCATATGTGCTATCCAAGATTTTTACCCTTTATAATCATCAATAGTCCTGCCTTTCCTTCAAAACTTATCTGCACAAAGCATCCTCCAGAGAGTTACGAAAATCTCAGATAAGTAACTCCAAGTATGCACACTAGTGTCAAACGATGTTAAAGAACTTATTTGATATGATATCTAACATGAGATTGTAAGACAGGTAATGCAACGTAAATAATTAAAGAATTTATTCAAAGCATTCTCAACCAAAGTAGCAGTTGCAAGATAGTACTCTCGGATCAAGGGCTTTAAGTTTTTGTTCTAAACCATCATGTACTTTTCCAACGAAACATTCTAAGCTCACTGGATTTAAACTTCCCCACCTATCAGGGCCGTTTGTGCCATAGTAGCTAACTGGGGGGCCGTTTGTGCCATAGTAGCTAACTGGAGTTGACGCTGGTGAAATTCTTGTTTATTCCACAACCTTTTGGCATACTAAAACCAATCTGCATCAGAAAAGAAATACCCCTAATGGACCAACAATTGCCTTCCATCCATAAGCATATGGTGCATATTCAGCAATTGTAATAACAAAACAGAAATTTCACATATCAACAATAACATATTTGATAGTATATGTTAATGGTTGAAATTCATAGTCGTGGTGGTATACATAGACAGCATGCATGTATAACTCTCAGTGACTTAAGAAAGAAGAGGGTAGATTATGAGCTTGAAAATTAATAGGCAATCTATCACGTACAACACTAAAAGTAGTAAAATTCCAAACTGGTTGTGTTCTTAGTCACCTACATATTTCCAAAAACTTGCAATTAGATTTTTTAGGTACCAACAAAATGATTTTTTCTAAAATGCTGGAACCATTAGATTTTATTGTGAAGAAATTGTCAGATCGAAACATAAAGACAAATACAATAACTGAAAAAAAGAGGGAAAGCTATAAATGCAGACATAATTAAAGGCATTAAAAAAAGAGAATAGAAAATAAACTAGGAACCTAAGTTGATGCCAAAACCAATCTAATAATCCAGTTGTTCAGATAAAAATTTAAAGGAAACTATCAAATTAGAGACAAAGAGATGAGAAAAGAGATGAAAACCATAGGCAAATTCGACGAGTAAACCTAAAGCCGGCAACAGAGAGCTTATCCATAACCGCTGATCTCCATGAACGGCGACCACCTCCATCACCGCTAAAGCAAAGCCTAGCCACAACCCCCACTATCAGAGTCCACCCCATACACAGGTAAAACCCCCACACGCCTTACCACCACAATCCCAACCCAAAGCCATGCCACCCACTGCCCCGCCGTGGAATTACCTCGGCTGATCATCAACTGCCACCATCCGAACCTGCCCTAACCACCACATTAACAAATCTGCAACCACCAGCACCTAACCGACCAATTCCTGGCCACCCAACCCCGACGACCCTAAGTACTGACGCACAACACCCCATTGCTCGCCCCACCCTCAGCCCCGAACATCAACAAAGGGCGGAACAACCACCAACGCTTCCACCGCCGATAATTCGGATTCTTTATCACTTGTGCCGCACAAGACTTCTGGAAGTGAAATCTGAAAATAAAAGCCCTAACTAAGCTTAGTGATGGAGGCGACGTAGTAGATCGAGATCAGCGGTGACGGGTAGATAGAGATTGCTCTGCCAACAAGGCGCCAACTGCGAGCTTCACGAACCAAGGTGGAGACGACGCTGGGCATAGTGGGTAATTGGATACCGGGGGGAGGGGGCCGGCGGTGAGAGATCAAGAGAAAGGCAGTTGGATTGGGGAGGGGCGGTGAGAAATCAGGAGCGAGGAAGACAAAAAACGGAATTATTAAATTAGGGTTATATGTTTATTATCATATCCATAAAACTCAAAAAACTCTAAAAAATACAATTAAAAAATTTGACTAGAAGGCTTCTTCAGTGACGGAATTTTCGTGACGGAATTTTCGTGACGGAGTCAAATTCCGTCACTAAAAAACCTATTTTCTTGTAGTGTTAATTTCCGCTACTCCTAGACAACCGTTCATATGCCCAAGTAATAAAATGTTCTTTTTTATATTTTTTTTAAGGTGCACCAGCTGTTGCCTTTACTTGCTTTTGCATATGACTACAAATTTAAATTTATTGACATAGGACACCAGCTGTTGCCTTTACTTACTTTTGCATATGACTACAAATTTAAATTTATTGACATAGGACAGTCTGGACAGAGTAAGAATATCTACAAGTTCCACTAGACCTTATTTCTTTAACTTTTATGATGAATTTATGTGTTATTTTTTATTTGGTAGAATAGTGGATTGTTATAATTTCAGGACCCATGCCCAAAGGTTAAGGTGACTTTACAGTCAATGACACTAAGGGTGTGTTTGGATATAGGATTTGAACTGAGGATTTAACTTTTGTAGGGTATTTGTAAATCACTTTGACAAAAATATCTTGTTTGGATAATTCAAAATGGAATTTTTGAAATTTCAGAGTGATTTGAACTGTGAATTTGGGGTCACCAAATCCACAGTTCAAATCACTAGTTTGAACTAGTTATTTGTCAAATTCACTCCAATCAATAATTTACAAACCCGCAATAACTAGTTCCCTATTTTTTAGGAATCTTGCCTCCCACCCTTTTTAACAACCTTTTACTTCTTTTCTTCCAAATAAGATATTTCAAAATAATAGAATTTGTAAATGAAGGAATTTTGAAATCAGGGCATTTAGAAATACCCAGTATTTCAAAATCCCATATCCAAACACACCCTAAGTTTCGAAAGGTAAAGCCGTACTGATCCATTAAAAAATATATAATTTTTTGCTTATGTTATCAATATGTATGCCCTCATTTTATATTTACAAGGTATATATAATATAATAATTTATAAATCCTAATTTTCCAAATTAGGGTTTCAACCCAAATACTCCCTCCAGCTCGCCGCCGAACCTTCCTTGGGAAGCACTCAGCCTGAAAGTCGGCAAACTGGCTCAGCCCTGCCAGCCTTATCCAGGCGCCAGCGAATGCCGGCCTCCATGTTATCCCACCCCGTCTGGCCGCCTCTACCGCTGTGAACATCCTTGACAGCAGCATAAATTTGAAAATTTCGAAGCCGCAAAATCAATCATAAATCTGTAACATTAGTTGAGAGAGAGTATGTGTGTGTAGGTGCGTTTAATCAAAGGTGTGGTGGGTCGTAGAAGACTTATTGGTGGTGATTGTGGTTTATGGAGAGTCGATTTGCGGCGATGGTGAGTTGTTTGGTAGCGGTGGGTGAATTGGGTAGGTGGTGGGCAGATTGGCGCAGTGGTAGGCTGATAAGTGGCGGTGGAAGGCTGTTCTGGTGTTGGTTAATGGTGGCAGCTGCCTTGGGCTTGGATAGTAGCTAACAAAAATAAGAAATCTTATACATCTTCTTCCAAATTTTAAACCCCAATCAAATTTTCATTTTTGTTCATTTAGTTTGTTGAATCGTGATGGTTTGTTACAAGTGAACTAAGTGTGAAAGTTGTTGATTGGGGTGGGAAAACTGGGTGAGAAAGCTGAAAAACACGATGATGGTGGGATGCAATTCTGGCTATTGTTGTGGTCGATTGTGGGGTGTGGGTGTGTGGGGGGGGGGGGGGGGGTTGCGTTCGTCTGTGCGTTCTCTGTGGCTATTGAAGTTGAAGAAGTGTAGATGGATGATAGTGGTGGTGGTGATGGGGTTGTATGGTGAGACGAAGGGATGATGAATGACATTTGAATAATTACATTCCTAAATGATGGGCATTCTGGTCTTTTCATCCTTTAGTATTTTCGTTCAGTCAACGGACGCAAGTACTATTTGTTCTAACTAATGGACACACGTGTAAATTTACCCTAACCTCAAGGTCATTTGGTATAATTAACCACATAATTTTCTTAACTCTCAAAATCTTATGCCATTGGTGATATTTCTTTTCCTTTTTATTTTGATGATACATGTCTTTATTTAATAAATGATCTGGGTTATAAATTAGTCTTGATAAACCTTTTTGAGCTTGGATTATATTAAAATCATAATGCGTATATATTAATATAGGGTGAAAAATATAGGTTTGTGGACATCATTAGAATTACTTATAGTAGTTCATTACCTTTATCTTATATCAACTTCACACATTCATTTTGTAGTATATATATCAAAAAAAAAAATAAAAGTCTTATGACAAATATATGCTAAATTACATGCACAACTAAATTAGTAGCCTTATTGTACTACTAAAATAAACAAGGTCATGCTAGAAAATATCAAAGAGAGCTTTATAGTACACTGTCAAGAAAAAATTAAAGTACACAATAGATTTTTTTTATTGAAAAGTAAAAAAAAAAGAAAGTATAATTAAGATTAAGCGTCGTTTTAGACATATTATACTCGAACGTTGGAACTTAAGATAGAAAAAATTATTTGATCATATTTGACTGCACGCTTTGTTTAGGATATGATTCTTATTTTATGAGTTTCTCATTCTATCCCGAAAGGGGGGGGGGGGGGGGGGTGGTGGTGAAGAAAGTCTTTCAGTAGAGAGAAATTGATTGGTGGATGATTAATTGTGGAGAGAGAAGTAGAATAAAAAATAGTGTACAAAAAGTAAAGATGTAAAAACATCTAGAAGATTTTTCTTAATTTGAAAACTGATCAATTTTTTTGGACAAACCAAAAAAGAAAATATGATCAAATTTTTTTTTTAAGGACAGAGGGAGTAATAGACTAGATCATTACCAAAAGCAAATAAACTGCAGGGGATATTTCGGCCCCCAATAATCATCACTACAAGAAATGACCATCACTGTACAGAAAGAAACATGGATAATGAATCATACTGAAAATCGTAAGTGATGATATTTGAACTTTAGTGGTGATACTTGTAGGAAAAAGTGCTTAAACTCTAAAATTAAACGATAGAAAAACTTTGAAAAGATCATTGAAAGTTAGGGCTACTAAATTTGTTACTTAAGCAGTTCAGTTTCTATACGTCCTGATAGATCTCTTGAGTTCACTTGATTTTTTGTTTTAAAGATGCAACATTTAAGCTTCTAACAAATTTCGTCTTGCAAATTTTGTTATATATTTATTAATCATAACTTCTTCCTGTTAGATACTTTACTTTTGACAATCTTTTTCAGATTAATTTTTGAACTATCATTAATTTCGCTTAATTATAATTCAAACTTCATCTCAATCAAAATATATTACAAGAAATTACACAACTATAATATATACACTTGACATTAATTATCACTAAACACTTTCTTCACTTTTTTTACTGTACAGTCAAACTTGTAGTGTTTCGTGAGAGTTACATATTTGTGAAAGATGTTTGAAACTAATTACAATGTCAGTGTACATTAGAGAACAAGATATAAAATGGAACAATCAGGAATCTCTTTAGCGGAAACTTGATCTGACGAAAGAAATAAGTATAATAAGTAGTGAAAAATATTTGTGACATATAATTGGCGTGAAATATTCGTGTTTAAAAGTAAGACCATGTTTTGTGCAATGAACTTTTCATGCTTCGTCTTTGATTAGCAGTTAATAATTGATTTATTATTATAGTTCATTATAATAGTTGTATTAATGAATTTCTATTGTATTTTTCACCAAGGTTTATAATATTTTTATTTCAAATCACTATATAACGTGCAAAACACGTGATCCTTACTAGTACATATATAAAAGCACGTATGGGCTTAAATGACTAATCTTTTCTTTCCTTAAATTACCCTTTTTAATTAATTTTTCTATAAAAGGTTAAGAGTGAGTAAGGGTATTTTTGAATTATAATAATTTTTTCCTATTAAATACACTCTTTAAAGTAGAATGTTATTTTAAAATAAGGGTGTTTTTAACTTCTCATAGGATTTCAAGCATCTTTCCTTAAAATACCCTTATTGGAATATATATATGTTTTGGTTAGAGTTAAGGATTGCTTTGACTTTTGATTTAAAACTTTTTTTTTCATTAAATACCTATTTTTAATAAGAGTGATAAAAAAAAAAATAAGGATATTTTTCACTTCTCATATGATATCAAGCCTTTTCTCATAAGTTATCAAGCCTCTTTCCTTAAAATACTTTTATTGGAATATTCTTTTTGGTTAGAGTTAAGGATTGCTTTGACTTTTGATTTAAAACTTTTTTTTTCATTAAATACCTATTTTTAATAAGAGTGTGATAAAAAAAAATAAGGATATTTTTTACTTCTCGTATGATATCAAGCCTTTTCTCATAGGATATCAAGTCTCTTTCTTTAAAATACTCTTATTGGAATATCTGTTTTTGTTAGAGTTAAGGATTGCTTTGACTTTTGATTTAAAACTTTTTTTTTCATTAAATACCTCTTTTTAATAAGAGTGTGATAAAAAAATAAGGATATTTTTTTAATTCTCATATGATATCAAGCCTCTTTTGTTAAAATATCTTTATTGGAATATATAATTTTTTGTTAAAGTAAAATATCTTTATTGGAATATATATTTTTTTTTTAAAGTAAAGAGTTGATTTGACTTTTGTTGAAAAAAAAAGCAGAGGAAACCCTATAAAAATCCTATAAAATAATCCAAACTGCTGCATGCTCTCTAATTATTGAAAATTTTTCTATCAAACTCTACCGCCTCCATTCACGTTAAAACTAAACTACCTTAGAGTTAAAGAGAGGAAACCCTATGAAAATCCTATAAAATCACCCTTAAACTCTTGCATACTCTCTAATTATTGAAATTTTTTTTATCAAACTCTATCGCCTCTATTCATGTTAAAACTAAACTACCTTGGAGTTATTATATCTTCTCCATCATAATGGATTAAAAGAAATAACTTGCAAAGAACATAGTTTTCTGTAGACTTTTACGGGGAATGTAATATACCTAAACTAAATCGAATTTTTTGTCAGAAACTCATTGAAAATATTTCTATTAAACTTTACCACCGCCATTCACGTTAAAACTAAACTACCTTAGAATTATTAGATCTTCTCCATCATATTTGATTAAAGGAAATAACTTGCGGAGAACAGAGTTTTCAGTAGACTTTTACGAGAAACGTAATATACCTAAACTAAATTGAATATTTTGTCAGAAACTCAATTATTTTTAATTTTGTAGTATTTCATATATGTTTGCTGACGCGTCTGCTACAGATTTGAATTATTCTGCATGCATATAGATTTCAATACAAACATATTAGTACACTGAAAATATCGCAAACATGAAGTCTAATTCTAGATTTGAATATGGACATATTGCTTTAAGGAAGCTATCGTAAAACTAGAGGTTTTTTTTAGGAT
The DNA here is from genome assembly GCA_033065855.1 of Escallonia rubra. Lineage (NCBI taxonomy): Eukaryota > Viridiplantae > Streptophyta > Magnoliopsida > Escalloniales > Escalloniaceae > Escallonia > Escallonia rubra. The sequence continues at coordinate 230,548 of JAVXUO010001700.1, read as the reverse complement.
TTTCTATGTCCATATGCAATCTTGACCGGAGTTAAATGGCTGATTTTCTTTTTCTTTTTCTTCATAAAATGCCTTTTTTAAACTGAAGTCTTCGTACAAAATTAATGTAAATTAGAGTAATGTTAAAGAAATAAGGGTGTATTTGGCTTCTTTTAAGATATCAAACATCCTTTCTTAGAATACCCATATGGGAATCTATACTTTAGTTAGAGCTAAGGGTTGTTTTGCCTTTTGTAAATAAATAAATAAATAATCCTATGAGAACTTATAAAATCTCCCTTGAACTCCTGCCCGATCTTTGATTACCGAAAAATTTCTATCAAAACCCACTACTTCCATTCACATTAAAGCTAAATACCTTAGAGTTACTACGTCTTCTCCATCAATTCCGATTAATGAAAACAAATTGTAGAGAACAATGTTTTCTATAGCCTTTAAGAATAAATATAATCTACCTAAATGAAATTGAATATTTTATCAGAAATTCAATCCTTTTTTAATTTTGTATTACATAATTGTATGTTGATGTATATGTTACAAATCTCATTTATTATGCATGTATATATATATATATATATATATATATATATATATATATATATATATATATATATATATATATATATTTCAATGCAAATATATTTTACGTGGAAACTATTATATAACTTAAGTTTAATTTTAGATTTCAATTACAAACATATTGGTGTAAGAAAGTAATCGTAAAATTGGACCTTTAGAAATTTTAAATGGATAAGAATCGCTAGATCATACAACTCTGTTTTTAATTATAACTTTAGTTTGTGGCAAGTACATTATCATATATTCAAATTAGAGTTATTGGAATACTTTTATTTGCATGACAAGATATCCTTCCTATGGTTATTATCTTTCTATGATCAATTGTATCCCGAGATATCATATATTTACGTGATAACATGTTTTTCATATAGCTATTGTCATTGTTTATTTCACTCTTATAAGTGATAGGATTAGATGAAACTCAATTAATAAAGACTTCAATTTATTTTAGCTCAAATGATACATAATATTTTTTTTATTTTTTTGAGCTTGAAAAGTCTCAAGTTTTGATATGCAAGGGGTAAAATAACTAATTTTATTTAACTATTCTTTTCAAGTTTAAAAGTTCTCTAAATATCATAACTTTTTAAAAAGTGAGACTAAATTACTATTATTTTGGTTAACTTTAAATATTTTGAAGCTAAAGAAGTTCACTAATGCATCTTTTAGTGACAAAAGAATGAATATAACAAAAATGGATAAGAATATGATCACAGGGTATACAATAGTCTCAAGAGATTAAAATGGCTACACATTTTTTATTTTTTTTTACCCTATTTAGAAATAAAAAAGATTTACAAAAATTAAGTGTATTTTTACTTTTAAAAAGGTGAGACTAAACTACAATATTTTGGGCTAAATATAAATAATTTGCTGTTAAAGAGGTTAAAATTCACTAATGCATCTTTAAGTGACAAAAATGTGAGAGTGAATCTAGCCCAATCTTATAAATATGATGTTAAGACTCTGTTCACCTTTAAAGAAAATCCTATCAAAACATAACCTTAAAAATTATCAACATCAAAATAACGCAGATTTTAAAAGGTGGATCTTGGAAGGCTGATTGATGGCGATTGTAGTTCGTAGAGGGTCAATTTGAAGTGGTGGTCAACCATCTGGTGGCGGTGGGTGAATTGGACAGGTGGTGGGCTGATTGGACGTAGTGGTAGGCTGATCAGTGGTGGTGAAAGGATGTTCTGGTGGTGGTTAATAGTGACAGTTGCCGTGGTGTTGGGTAATAGTTTGTAGCAAACAAAAATCTTATATATCTTCTTCCACATTTTGAACCCCAAATTTAAATTTTCATTTTTGTTCATTTGCTTTGTTGAATTGTTATGGTTTGTTGCAAATGATTGGAGTGAAAAAGTTGTGACAATTGATTGGGGTGAGAAGCTAAAGAAATGTGAGAAAGCTGAAGAACGTGATGATGGTGGAATGTGCTTGTGGGTGTGGGGGTGTGGGTGGGTGGGAGCATGTGTGTGTTGAAACTGAAGAAGTGTAAAGGCATGATGGTGGTGATGGTGGTGGGGCTGTTTGGTGAGATGAAAGGATGAGGACTGACATTTGAAGAATTACATTCCTAAGTGATGGGCATTTTGGTCTTTTCATCTTTCGGTATTTTTGTTTGGTTAACTAACATAAGTGTTATTTGTTCCATCTAATGAACACGCGTATAATTTTACCCTAACCTTATGGTCATGGGTGCAATTAACTCTATAGTTTTCTTAGCTCTTAACATCTTGTGCCATAGATATTTTTTTTCCTTTTTATTTTGATGATATAGGTCTTTATTTGATGAATGATCTGGGTTATAAATTATTCTTGAGAAACTTTTGCTGAGTTTTTGATAAACTTTCATTGAGTTTGTATTTATATTAAACCTATAATGCGTATGTATAAATATAGGATGAAAAATGTAAGTTTTTGAACATTATTGAAATTACTTAGTTCATTATTATTATCGATATCAACTTCACACATTTATTTCATAGTATAGATTTCAAAAGGACACACACATGTACACATGCATATGGACTTTTTAGATGAGGAGGTTTTGTATTATCATATAAGTCGGTGTTAAAAATAAAAGTCCTTATTATACTACTAAGATTAACAAGGTCGTGCTAAATAAAAATAAAAAAGAGTTTTAGAGTACATTATCAAGAGAAATTTAGAGTATACTATAGATTTTTTTAATTAAAAAGTAGAAAAAAGAAAGTAAAATTATGATTTTAGACAAATTATATTCGAACGCTAGAACTTAAGATTAAAACGTTGAAAAAAGACTTGCTTTGTATTTTAATCTTAAATAAGATATACATGAAAATTTTACTCCATTCGTCCCAAATTACTTAATCATATTGACTGCACACTTATTTAGGATATGAGTCTTATTACATGAGTTCCTTATTCTATCCCAAGAGAGAGAGGGATGAAGAAAGTGGTTCAATGGAAAGAAATTGGTTGGCTGAGGATTAAATGGGGGGAGATAAGTAGAATAAAACAAAAAGTGTACAATGGGTAAACATATAAAAACACCTACATAATCTTTCTTAACATGGAAACTGATCAATTTTTTTAGGACAGCCCAAAAAGGAAATATGATAAATTTGGCAATATTCAGGAAAAAATACCAAAACTGTAAAAGTAAACAATAGAAAAACTTTGGAAAGATCATTGAAGGGCTACTGAATTTATTGTCTAAGCAGTTCAGTTTCTATATGTGTCCTGCTAAATCTATTGACTTCACTTGATTCTTGATTTTAAAGATACAACATTTAAGCTCATAACCCATTTAGTCTTACAAACTTTGTTATACAATATTAATCGCACTACAACAAAACTGCCCTGTAAGGACGTCATTAAGGGACGCTTTATCAAAAGCGTCTTAAAAAGTAGAATATAGGGCGATAACTAACAAGCGTCCCTTTTTTTGGATAGCTGTAAGGACGCTATACTCAAAATGACGCCGTTTCGATTTACGCGGGATCTTAAATTTTCAGCAGCGCGCAACCAAAAGGAGAGTGGACGAAAACCGCCAATTGATTGGGTTTCTCAAAATGACTGCATTTCACTCTTAGTTAGCTTTTCCATTTTCATTTCCATTTCAGTCTCTCTCCACTCGTCTTCCATCCATTTCTTCCATCCATTAACGACATCCATGGCCAAGATGATGAATCCAAGGAAATTGAAGACCTAAAGGTAACTTGCTCCTCCTTTTCTCTATCATACTTTCTGTTATTTGATTTATTGTGCATTTGGGGGGGGGGGGGGGGGGAATCGAATAGAAAAAAGCCGAAGGGAATAGGAATCGTTTACAATTAGGGCTTCATGTTCTCATTGCAATTCTATTGGGGAGGCGTTTGCAACGAGGGCTCGCAGTTCTCAGACCCATTTTTTTTTAACTGCCCTGCTGAACCTTCCTTTCTAAGGGCGACAAACATGGCTTAAGAGTAGCTTCTATACAAAGCCCAGTCAAGTTAGCCTTCCATCTGGATTCTGCTTAAAGTCACTCTCTGTGGTTTTGAGGTTGTCTTTTCCTAAGGTTCTAGTTGCAGTGAATGGAGAAATTGGATTTGCTTGCTTAAGCGGATACACTAACCCCTTCTAATTCATCTCTCCCTTGGATTTTGTGTGGTGATTTTAATATCCTTTCTATACTTGACTTGAGATGGCTGTGAATTTGAAAGAGCTGCAGATTTTGAAAATAAATGGAGAATTCATTGTTTGATACAGTTAATTCAGCTACTTAGATATCCTGTAATTTAATTTATAAGCCAAAATAGACAGGAGAAATGCAAGAAGATTGTAATGTATTTTTGAGAATTATTGAATCATGCCTTGCAAATTAAAAAGAGGTTTTAGTGCTAAACAAACACAACATTAATGTCTTTCTCTTTCCACTCGATACTTGATTCCTGATACGATAGTTCCATGTAACAATAAAAATATATGACAATTCTGTTGGAGTGGGTTAATCCCATTCATTTGTTAAATTTCTCTGCTTCTGTTTCAAATAATTCAGGTCCAATGACATGCTGTTATGTTTGTGATTTTTAGATACTGTTAATAGGCTTAACAGGTTTATTTAAGTAACTCTGGTCAGTTAGCTAATGACCACGCCAGATTTAGCCTAAGCTAAGTTCTTTGGCACCTCATTCTCTGTTATTCAGCATTCTGCTTGAAGCTTTTATGCTTGTTGTCGATTGCAGGCTTTCCTTACGGCTTCAGTAAATCAATTAGTTTGAAATATATCTAGAGTAGGAGTGCAGCTACCTTTTATTTGGAAGGACAAAATACCAAGACATGTTTGATCAAAGAGTTAGCTAGGTAACGAGCTGACTGGTGAAATGAATCCTTCAAAAGATGGATAATTTTTGTGGTCTCTGTGGATTATCATTTTTCTGATTTTCCTGGAAGGCAAGGGCAATTAGCTACCAATCTTGCGCATACTCAAATGTTTGAAGCTGCGTAATACTGCCGAGCCATGATGTTGTGCTTTAGCCAGTTCGTCTCCTGTCTTTCTTTGTTACATCTATAAAAAGCATTTTTATTCTCGAAAAAGAAAAACTATTCAGAAATACTCATTTTCTTGAAAAGCAAAGTGCTGGGATTTTGCCAACATGCCAATATGAAAGCTTGATTAGTACTACAGGTGATTAAAGTTTTATTAGATATTATGCGAGCAAAACCTTTATTGCTAACAACATCTGTATATACTCCTGCGGATTTCTTCTTTAGGAATTAATGTTTGTTTGTTTTTGTCCTTAAAAGACATATAAAAGTAGTTAGTTTGTCATATGGTCTTGAATGTGTATATACTGATTAGCTTTTAGTTAAGATAGATCTGAACAGTAAGTGAAAATTTTGATCTTTTACGAAACGAAGCTGATGTTTAGAAAGGATTTGTTGCACCATAACATCTAATTAAACTAAATAGTCATCTAGAATATGTATGTATGCTAATCATTTAAAACCAATTTTACCTTAATCAATTTTTTTGGTTGGCAGTCCAATTGTTTTCATATTACTTCCATAGTATTTGCCTTGGTCTTTTAAAGTGGTCGGCATCTCGTATGTACGTATTTTGACAGTAGTTTGTTTTGAGCATTTTAGCTTGGGTAACAGTTGCCCAGTTGAAATATCTGCTGATGTATCCTTTAGACAAATTACTGGTTCAAAATTCTATGTTCTTTCAAAGTTGCTGATTATTGTAACCTGAAATTTTTTATGACTAGTGATGTTCATGTTATTTAGCTAAGCAACGGTGTTCAGCATTGTAAATGAGATTTTAAGTACTCTTATCAATGGGCAAAGCAGTCTAACTTATATGTCAATTATTTATATTTTTACTACTTTTAGAAGCACAAAACTCTAATTTCTTTCACTTCAACCTGCACCAGACCTTTCTCTATGCAATCTGCAAACACTTTAAACAGAGAAATGGCTCCTGGACTTGCATTTCAATTAATTATTTTTTTGACTTTGTTCCAGGAAAGATTTGATCTCCCTTGTGGTTCCGAGGAGTGGCTCTTACAATCATTTGAAAATAAATTTAAGATTTGGAAGGCCAAGGTAAAGAGGGATCCGACATTGTCATATGATGATCAAATTAAGAGAAAACCAGCTCGAGTCAAGCTGGTTCAGTGTAAGAATCTTGTGCGCATTAGGGTACTCAAAAGGCCATGGTACGTACCTTTAATGTTCAGTTCCTCTGTAATCACTTCTTATGAATATGGGGTACATAAACATGTTTTTCTTGATCCCTTTTATAGACATAAGTAAAGAATCTAATCATGTTGAAATTCTAAAACACTTGTTCACTCGAGGCTTTTGGAAGCTGCACCAAACCTTGTCTATGTATTAAATTGAGTCTTAGTAGTCTTAAAGCCTGAAGCGGATCGTTGTCTAGATCGACTTCGAATTCCCAGCTTTCTTTTACCCTTGGAACGACATCATTGGTGTTCTTGCTAAGTGTTTGGGCAAGTCAACAGGAATGCGACGTAGTACCATTAACATCCTTACTTTGTCATTGACACTGATGCAACTAATCGTGAACCTTAAACTAAGTTATTTTAAGCCTCGTACCAGTATTTAGTGTTAGTTTTCTACCAAGAAACCTCCATGGACATGGTGTTTTGCAAGCTAAAAAGGTTTAGCTTTATCATCATTTTTTGTGTTTCAAAAGGTTGGTTCTTTCATGCATATCTTATGACCGATTGTGATGCTTGTGCTCTTGCTATTGTGGAGTAGTGCATTTATGTCTTGTGGACTCGAGCGCTTCTAAAGTTGCCAATGTATAAGCGATGAAATTTGTCATTAGAAAGTGCAAAAGTAAACTTCTAATACATATACACAATCAAATAATGAGTACATGTTTGTATTTGCAGGTGGAACTAGAGAGCGTTGATGGCATGTGATCGGTGACATAAATGGTGACGAGATAACTATATTTGTCTTTAGGATGGACATTGGATAGTTTGTTAGTCACAAGGCCTTTTGTGATTGTTACTATTCTAGGCACTTAGAAGTAGTGATTACCTCTAATTTTGGAGTCAATGTAATTCTTCACTTGAGACATTTGGATGATATATGAAGACTTTGGATGTTATCCTTCAATTGAGTTGGTTTTTAACTTTTATGGTTGCAATGTGTACGAACTAAATTAGGTTATGTTGGTCATGTTTTGATGTGGTACATATGGGAATTGGTGACGTAGTTATTAGGGTATATAAATATATAAATATTTCTAATTTGGTAAAATAAAAATAGGAACATGTTACGACGCTAACAAGCGTCCCAAGAGTTACTGTAACGCTCTTTAGCGTCACTATAAGGCATATTGGAGTCTTTTGATTGAGCACTTTATAGGACGCTAAGAAGCGTCTTAAAAGAGTTATTGAGATGTTTTTTAGCGTCACTATAGGCCATATTGTAGTCTTCCAATTAAACACTTTATAGGACGCGTATTTGCGTCTTATTAGGCACTACCCTTATTGAGTTGCTTGTGGGCGTTGACATAACTTATTGTGACGGCCTCTAATGGGGCGGGGTTACGACGCTATTCAAAATGACCTTATGTCAAAAGCGTCCTATATGATACTTGTAAGGACGCTACGAGGCATCTTTACAGTCCAATTTTGTTGTAGTGATCATAACTCCTTCCCATTAGACACTTTACTTTTGACAATCCTTTTTGGATTAATTTTTGAGCTTTCTTAATATCACTTAACTATAATTCAAACTTTTTCTCAATTTCACTTCCTATACTTATATATATGTCATCGAAACATATTACAAAAATTTAGACAGCTCAAATATATACATTTGACATTAATTATCTCTAAACACTTTTTTCACTTTTATCACTGCACAATCAAACTTGAGTGTTTCGTGAGAGTTTGATATTTGGGGAAGATGTTTGAGACTAATTACAATGTCAGTGTACCTTCGATAACAAGATATAATATGAAACAGTCATGATTCTCTTTAGCGGCAACTCAATGTGACGAAAGAAATAAATATGATAAGTAATGAAAAATATTGGTGATATTGGCGTGAAAAATTCCGTTTGAAAGTAAGACCATGTTTTGTGCAATTAATTTTTTGTACTTCGAGTCATTGATTAGCAGTTAACAATGATTTATTATTATAGTTTAGTTAGAATAGTCATATTGATTAATTTCAATTGTATTTTTCACCAATGTTCACAATATTGTTATTTCAAATTACTATATAACGTGTAAAGCACGTGATCCTTACTAGTAGCCAGTAGGTTTAAAACAAAGGTCTAGTCAACAGAGTTTAGAGGCATTTGTGATGGAGTCTGGTACACTCACGGTGAACTCTTTTCCCCCAAGTAGGAGTTGCCTGCAAGTCCAACTGCTGGAGTACTACCTGTAAAGCTATTTACTCCATCTTTATCCTACCTAAATACATCAGCTTACCAACCGCTTGTGGTATTATGCCTGCAAAAGCTGAATTCAGTTTCGGTCAAGACATGCAGTGCAATCATTGGGGATGAAAATTAAGTTTAGCTTCAGATTAAACCAGAATCCACAAAAATGTTCAGCTTTAGCAATGATGACAAAAATTAAGTTTCAACTCATTGTTCTTCGACGTTAACAAAGACGTACTCTACTAAGTAACCACTTACAAAGCTCTACTCCTGATGAAGCCCTGAATGGTGTGAGAATAGAACATGAAGCCATGAAAAACATATTGCTACCTACACATATCCAAGCACACGAGGCAAAATGAAATGGAATGCTAGGAAAATGCTGAAGATAAGGCGTAGCGACTAAAACTGTTAGCAATACCCTGCCATGCAAGCAATCACCTGCCAAATAATACTCTAACCGTGAAGCTGACTTATCCACATAGATGTGCTACTGCCTCAATCTCTTTGGATTTAAGTTCCACAATTCAAATGTTTTCAAATGTAACCAAAGCCCATATATCTCTCCATGGTTTACTCACCTCACGTGGAGTCTTCTGTATATATCATTGTAAAAGGAATCTTGAAGTTGTGCATGAATACAGCAAACATTTGTTTTTTAACATGGTATCAGAAGCCCTTCTTGAGTTAAAGCTCTATTTTTTCGATCCATGGCAAACCCTGTAATTCTCTTCAATGCACCCTCACACCTTCCTACGAAACTCACATATACCAACTTCAGAGTGTGGAGAACTCAGCTTTACTCAGGTCTAATTGGCCACAATTTGCTGGGTTTCATTGATGGTTCCAATTCCCCACCACCTCAAACAATTCCTGCATCCTCTACCTCCACAACAAAAATTCCAAATCCGGAATATGTCCTTTGGCATTGTCAAGATCAACTCATACTCAATGCCATGCTTGGCAGTTGTATTGATACTATTCAGCCTCACATCTCCACCGTTTCCTCCTCGAAGGAAGCATGGGAACGTCTCATCATTCTCTTTGCAAACAAATCTCGTTTGCGAGTCATGTCTCTCAAAGAACGACTGCTCAACAATCCTCGTGGCAACCGTTCTATTCCAGAATATCTACGACAAATATGGGCTATCGCTAATGATCTTGCTCTCGTCGACAATCCTATCTCCGAAGATGATCTTGTCCTGTATATTCTTGCCAGCATAGGCCCTGAGTTTAAGGAAATTGCTGCTACTCTCCAAGCTCGGGACACACCCATCTCTTTTGACGAACTTTATGACAAGCTTGGAGATTATGAACTCCAACTCAAGAAGGATGATCTTACCCCTTCACTTTCCATCGCCACTGCAAACTACAGTCACCGCCAACATCGACTCCAGTCACAGTACCCTTCACCTCATGGCAACGTCTCCTCTGGGCGTCAATCTGAAAATTTCACTCCTCGCAGCCACGAGTCCTTCCCTAGTCGTCCCACAACCCACCTTACCAACCGTAACAACTGGTCATGCCCAAACACCCAACACCGTACATCTATACCTCGCTCTTCTCTTTATTGTCGCTTATGTGACCGTGCCGGGCACGCCACCAATGAATGTCGCAAGCTTGCTTGCTTTCTCCGCGAAAATGACGTTCAAACCATTCATCCAGTGCAATCACCTCAAATTGCCACCCCAACGGCCAATGTCACCTCCCTTAACCATCCCACTTCCCCACCTTGGTTGTTTGACACTGGCGCATCCCATCATGTCACCAGTGACACTACTAGCCTTCATTCCTATTCGGACTATGGCGGTCCCGATGAAATTAGCATCAGTGATGGTTCAGGTTTGCGCATATCCCATATTGGACATGCAAAATTGCGTACCCCTCATGCTACTTTTGCCTTAAATGATGTTTTATGTGCTCCTTCTATTAATCAGAATCTTATTTCTACCGCAAAATTCTGTCATTCCAACTGTCTCACTTGAATTTTTTCCTTCTTACTTTTTGGTGAAGGATCTGAGCACGGGGCGCCACTTCTTCGCGGAAAGAATGTAAATGATGTTTACTGCCTACCATCCCTACCCGCTCCACAAGCACATTCTCTCTCCAAATCAAATTTCACTGACTGGCATCAACGACTTGGTCACCCATCATTACGTGTTCTACGTTCCATCCTTGTGTCTCAAAAATTAGGTTCTCATTTATCTTATCCCAAATCCCTTCATTGTAACTTTTGCGATTGTAATAAAAGTCATAAGCTACCATATTTCGCACCAATTCTCTCACTAGCTTTCAGCCATTACAATTAATTTACACAGATGTTTGGGGACCAACTGAACCTTCACATGAACGTTTTCGTTACTATCTTATTTTCGTTGATCATTACACAAAATATATTTGGCTATATCCTATGCGACGAAAATCAGACGTTTATACATTATTTCCTCAATTCAAAGCCCTCGTTGAAAAATTCTTTCAATTACCAATAATGTCTATTTACTCCGACAATGGTGGTGAGTATGAATCTCTAAACAAAATTCTTGCTACCAATGGCATCTCTCATTTCACCACTCCTCCCCATACACCCGAACATAATGGTACGTCTGAACGTCGTCATCGGCACATCGTCGAAACAGGAAAAACACTTCTTCAAACTGCCTCTCTTCCACTCAAATTTTGGCCACACGCATTTCTTACTGCCGTTTATCTCATCAACCGCCTTCCTACTGTAGTTCTCCGGTTCAAATCTCCTTTTGAAATGCTACATCACCGGCCACCCAATTACACTCGTTTCAAAAATTTTGGTTGCCTCTGTTACCCTTGGCTCCGTCCATACACTTCCTCCAAACTACAACCTCGCTTCGCTCCATGTATTTTTCTTGGATATTCCACTACACAAGCAGCGTACAAATGTTTCGATCCCGTTTCCGAAAAAATATATATTTCTCGTCACGTGAAATTTGTTGAATATATTTTCCCATGCAAGGTGGTGGCCGTAAACATCAATTACTTCCTACGCAAGGCTTGGTTCCGCACGAGCTAGACTTCCACGCACCAGCCCCTACTTCTCTGGCCAACCATTCTACCAACAATCACTCACCTGATTTGAATTCAAATTCAAGCTCCTTCTTTATCCAACCCACCACTCCAACCACTTTATCTCCTTCAAATTTGTCGTCGCCTAATCTGCCACTTTCAAACTTGTCATCATCCCCCTCAAATCAAACAAATCTCACCTCTTCCGAATTCCCACAAAATTCCCCACCTAATCTGCCACAATCCTCTCCACAAGCTTCTCCTTCTTTATCTTTATCTCCCTTACCCATTTCCACTTTACCAAATACAAGCCAGCCTTGCACATCAGCCACACCTTCCACGCCTGCACCATCTTCTCCGTCTTTTCTCACTATTCCCACTTCTACACATTTATCCAACTCACGTCCCATACGAAACCGACATCCAAACCCAAAATACTTCAACCCAAAATTCATTAATCACACTACGGCTCATCCTCTACCGATCGCTCTTGAACCCACTTGTCTCTCTCAAGCGCTAAATGATCCTCATTGGCGTAATGCCATGTCCGAAGAATTTGATGCTCTACTCCGAAATGGTACTTGGGATCTTGTTCCAAAATCCGATCAAAAATATTGTAGGTTGCAAATGGATTTTTCGCATCAAGGGTCATCCTGACGGTTCCATTGCCAAATATAAAGCTCGCCTCGTGGCGAAAGGATTTCACCAACGTCCGGGACTTGATTATGCGGACACTTTCAGTCCAGTCACAAAACCCGCCACTATTCGTGTTGTCCTCTGTCTTGCACTATCCCACAACTGGCCACTTCGACAACTTGACATCAACAATGCCTTCCTTCATGGCACTCTACATGACAATGTTTACATGGCCCAACCTCTGGGATTTCTCCATTCGTCCTTGCCTCACCATGTTTGCAAGCTCCGTAAAGCCATCTATGGACTCAAGCAAGCACCACGTGCTTGGTATCAAGAACTTAAGGGCTATCTTCTACAAGCCGGTTTCACTAAATCAGTTGCCAATGCCTCACTATTCATCTACAACAAGGACGATATCACTGCATATTTTCTAGTATATGTTGATGATATTATTCTCACGGGCAACAACACTGCATTCCTCGACTCTTTTGTCAAAACTCTTGATCAACGATTCTCTCTCAAAGATCTTGGCTCACTTCACCAATTTTTGGGTGTCGAAGTCATAAACACCACCGATGGCTTATTCCTTTCCCAACATCGTCACATCAATGACCTCTTGCATACATTCTCCATGGCAGGCGCCAAAGAGGTCCACACCCCCATGTGCACCTCCTCTACTCTCACTCTCCATGATGGCTCCTCACATGTTGATCCGACAGCATATCGAAAATTGGCTCTGTTTTGCGGTCAATCGTCTCTCTCAATTCATGCACTCTCCCACTGAACGTCACTGGACAGCTCTCAAACGTGTTCTCCGTTATCTGAAAGCAATCATCCATCATGGCCTTTACCTACGTCGCGGCATCCCTCTCACACTTCAGGCCTTTAGTGACTCTGACTGGGGTGGTGACCATGACAATGGCCGTTCCACCACTCGCTATATTATTTACCTTGGCTCTAATCCAATCTCCTGGAAATCGACTCGACAAAAAACAGTCTCTCGATCATCCTCTGAAGCTGAATACAAAGCCATTGCCAACTCTACCGCTGAAATACTATGGGTCACCAATCTTTTGCATGAGCTTGGCGTTACACCTTCCAAAACACCCGCCCTCTTCTGCGACAACACTGGAGCTACATACCTTTGTGCAAATCCTGTCTTCCACTCCCGAATGAAACATATCGCTTTGGATTACCACTTTGTTCGAGAATGTGTTAGCAATGGCTCACTCCGTGTCCATCATGTCAACTCCAAAGATCAACTCGCTGACATCCTTACTAAGCCGATTTCTCATCTGCAACTTCATCGACTCAGATCCAAGATCGGAGTCACCAACGGTGCCTCGATCTTGCGGGGGCGTGTTAGCAATACCCTGCCATGCAAGCAATCACCTGCCAAATAATACTCTAATCGTGAAGCTGACTTATCCACATAGATGTGCTACTGCCTTAATCTCTTTGGATTTAAGTTCCACAATTCAAATGTTTTCAAATGTAACCAAAACCCATATATCTCCCCATGGTTTACTCACCTCACATGGAGTCTTCTGTATATATCATTGTAAAAGGAATCTTGAAGTTGTGCATGAATACAACAAACATTTGTTATTTTACACTAACAAGCAAAAAAAATTCTTCTTTTATTTGTCTGATTTAATTTGCTCTTACTTGTCTTCCTAACCTTGTTTCCTTGGAGAACATATCAAATTCTCACATTTCTGATTTGAAGACACTTATTGTAGGTTGAGAAATCTTTGTGACAAGCGAAATCATTCTCTATACCTGTCAAGTTATATTCTACATGTAACTAATTGAGCATTGTAATATTCCCAATCTCTGTTGAATCTCTGTTGAATCTCTGTTGAGCTTTGAAATACTACATAGATAAGGGGGGATGATGCCTGTAAAAAGGAAGAAGCAATCACTTATATTTATTAACAAAAAGTGAGGCCTTTAGCGGCCAATTTCACCTCAGGACAACTTCCGAGTATCCAACTTGTAGTGTAAAGTTAGACTAGCAAATACTAACTACGAAATTATATCTTTAGAAAAAGAAAACCCACAGAGACGAACAATCTCATTCCTGTCAAGTTATTGTTGCCAAGATATTACTGTTTTGGCATTGCTAAGTCCGAATCTCACTTTGGTATTGATCAGCTGAATTTGTTATACGTCGATGAATGATGCTAATAAAAAGGATCCATATACCAGCAGCAGTAACAGCATTTGCATTCTATTACAATTACTATCAAGTGACCCCCTTTTTTAGTTTAAGTAGACCCTAGTCAGTCACTCCTTAACCGATCCAAGTCACTGTTTGAGTTTTGCTCCGTACGTTAAGATATGTGGCATTAAAGTCATCAAATCTTAGGAGTTTTTCTTGTTTGTACTCATTATTAACTATGCCAACCAATCATTGTATATTTTCAAACAAAATGTCTGAAGTCCTTGGCCTTTCTCATTTTGAACATTGGAATGACCTCTGAAGATTATAACAATTTATCACCTTGAGAGGTCATTCACTGGTATTCAAAACACATCACATGACTATAAATGAAGTGAAACAGAGTCCAGCAAGGATTATACTTCATGCACTGGTACTTCAACAGCAAGGATTCGACCGAATGAGAAGCGAAACAGAGTCCAGCAATGAAGCTGGATGAGAAACTTATAAATGAAGCCAAAACTCAAACCTGCTGGAAATAAAACATGGAAAAACTTCACATCATATGATTATATGGACACTGGTAGCCTTCCTGGTGTCTTCTGGAGATTTGTTACATCATCACATTGCTTATTGTGGTGCACCCTGGATACTTTTATCTAGCACCTCCCTTTAAGATAATTACCTTTGATTTTCTTTAGTGTTGCCAAGACATCTTTCATGTCGATTCTTTGCTCTGGTGAGTCAGCAGCACAGTCCACAGCCAAAATCAATATGGATGATACACAGTCCACATCCGCCAATGAATTTTCACTCTCTTGCCTCAGCAAATTCCTATCTATTACCTGAATTACTGTACTTGGAAGCGACTCCTTCACCCAGCACTTCAGGGTCATATGTCCAGCAAACATTTCATCAGTGGGCTTCTTCCCAGTAAACGTCTCCATCAGCATAATTCCATAGCTGTAAACATCAAAACTTCTGGATACTGATCCTCCCAAACCATATTCTACATATGATAACATATACAAAAGAATGAAGAAAGTAATAAGGAAATACAATAGAGTTGGAAACAGAAGTCTAGTTAGTTATTCTTTAAGTGGATAAAATTGAAAAGCAATATGTATCACCTGGTGCTATATATCCAATGGTGCCAAGGGTCATAGTATGTGCCGCCAACTCTTCCTCATTTAACAGCTTTGTGATTCCAAAGTCACTCAGGTGCCCGATCATATTTTCGTCGAGCAAGATATTGCTAGGCTTCTGGTCACAATGAATTATAGGTGGTGCACAACAATGATGAAGATAGTCTAATGCACAAGCCAGATCAATCATTATGTTCAACCTTTGCAATACGTCTAGGACATGACTACAAGAATACAACCATTTCTCTAAGCTCCCATTTGGCATATATTCAAGTATTAAGGCTTTGAAATCAAGGTTGGAGCAACTTGTGACGATTTTGATAAGATTCTATGGTGAACATTGCGGATTATGTCACTTTCCACGTGAAAGCTTTTAAGAGCTCTTTCTTGTTGCAATTTGAATACCTTTATGGCCACCACCGTCCCATCAGAAAGTACCCCTTTGTATACTGATCCAAAACTTCCATTACCAAGTAAATTGCTTTCATCAAACCCATCAGTTGCTTCTAGTGTATCTGGGTGAGTGATTCTACGATGTTCTACCATTGGCTGTAGATCAATTTTTATGGGAAGTGTCTTGCTCTTTTGGCATCTTATCCACAAAAGTAAAAAGGTCAAGAGAAGCACAATCAAAGAAACAAATATGATTACCACCTTTTTAAATGTCTTCAGTCGACCAACAGAACTGGTTTTGCATGGAAGAACACCAAATTGAGTTGCACCACATAAAGCTTCATTTTGCAAAAAAGATTGGCTTGTAAAGTTTCTGAACGGTCCACCACTTGGGATTTCTCCCTGTAATTTGTTGTAAGACACGTTGAAATATTTGAGACACAAGAGTTTGTCTAAAGACTTGGGAATTATGCCCGAGAGGTGGTTGTGAAACAAATCCAATGTTTCCAGGCTCACTAAAGACCGAAATGCCTCCGGAATAGACCCGATTAAATCATTATGTCTCAAAGAAAGTTTGACCATATTTTGCAGATCTCCAATGCTGCCAGGGATATCGCCAGAAAAATTATTATACGATAGATCTAATAGCATAACAACCTTAAGATTCCCAATTTCATAAGGTAGACTGCCATGTAAAAAATTGTAGGATGCATCGAATTGTAGTAGATCCTTAAGATTTCCTAAGCTTGCTGGTAATCTAGCACTTAATTTGTTGGAACTTAGATAAAGGGATCGTAGAGAACTGATGTTCGATATGCATGCTGGCACTGAACTTGAAAGTTGGTTGGTATGCAATAAGATGCCACTCAAATTAGGGAGTTGACAAAGGCCATCTGGAATGGATCCTCGCAGCTTATTATCATGAACGTCTATCCCTTGAAGCTTCTGCAACCCTTTGATGGTATTTGGAATAGATCCACTCAAGTCATTTCCATATAGACTTAACACAATCAAATCACTCAAATTACCAATCTCGCTTGGAATGGTTCCTCTGATTCTACATCTGTATGCATAAAACTTTTGGAGGGAAGCGGATAATTTTCCAATAGAAACGGGAAGGTTGCCAGCCATAGGATAACCGTTAATCCCCAAACGTCTTAGTTTTGTGCAGTTTGTCAAGGAAGTGATGAAATACTCAATTCTGGAGATGATGGTTCATTGATGAAATTGTTCTCTCCCAGACTAAGTTCCTCCGAGAGTCCCAGATAACCAAGTGATTTAGGAACTATACCACTGAAACTGTTAGCGAATAGGCTTAGGTTAATGAGTTTTGAAACATTTGAAATTGAATCGAGTAAGTTTCCAAACAAGCTATTATATCCAAGATAAAGAATTTCAAGGTTGGCTAGTTGATGGCTCGTATACAACGGCAGTGCTCCCGAGAGTTGATTGGATATAATTGACAGCACTTGCAGTGTAGATATGTTGAAAATCGTTGCAGGAATAGTAACTGCAAGTTTAAAGTTAGCTTAATTATGTAATCTAGGTTACATGCATGTTGGGATGCCTTAGCATCGAAAGGATGAAATGTGAGGATCATTCTAGTTAAAACTCAGGCCTATTATGCTGCTTTGAACCCTTTCTTTGAGCATTTTTGCTGATAACAATTATGTTGAGGATCATTCTGGTTAAAACTCGGGCAAATTGAAAGATAATACAAAATTGCATTTTTTTTATAACAATTTTGCTTATTATGCTGCTTTGAACCCTTTCTTTGAGCAAATTATTTATTAAGCTTTCTAAGTTTCAAAGTTATGCAGAAGCCTTATTAAAAGAGAATACATAATTGCATTTTGTTTTTTAATATTATTTCATTTTCTTATATTATTTTATATATATATATCGTCTTGTAACCTATTATTCTCACCAAAATAGTTACACTAATTGGCACTTTTACTAATCATCGTAGTAGGGGTCAGCAAAGGGAAATCATTGTACTAAAATAATATTTGACTAATTGAACCAGAATTTACCTACACATAAGAAGGATTATAGAGATATTCGAAAAGCAGATTTTATATGGGCTTGTAGTTTTGGTTTCCGATGCAATTTGTATTGGTTTTAGCGACTAGGGAATGATAAAGCCCTTGCTTAGACTCCAATGGGCCTACGGCCAGTCAGACATAAGTCACGGGCCCAACTGTGTTCGGGTCGTGGCAAATTTAATACATGGTTCTCTTATCTAAAAAAACATAACCATAAGTAATATAATTACAAACAGAGTATATACACTTGCAAGAACCTCCATAGTGAGCGCCTTCATGCTGTTCCTCTTGGTAGGTGGATGCTAGAACATAATACACATTTATATTATGCATAGATGATACTTCAGCGAAAAAAAATTGTTCAAACATTTCATAAGTTTCAAAGTTATGCACGAAGCACAATTTTGAATTTTACGAGTTTAAAAAGTACTTCTACCAAGCTCCCTCTCTTTTTTCAGTTGGAAACACTCACACATTGAAAACATGATCTATAAACAATAAAAAGGAGGGGCATAGATGGAATAAACCAGAAAAACTCATTCACAAATTTTTAACCAAACCCCCGCCACCAAATCCCATGTCATCACCATCAACCATACCTAACACCGCCACCATAACAATCACACCCTCACCATCACCAAACCTCCACTATCCCCTTAATAACCATCCACTACCATCTAAGCCATACTAACAGTGGACCAGATTGCATCTGATGGTAGTAATAGATTCTCATTAGGTGATTCAAGACTTACAGCTGGAGCATGAGGTCCAGTAGGGAAATTTACAAATATGTGAAAAAGAAGCAAAATGGCTTAAACAAGGAGTGGATTGGGGTCTTTGATTCAGCATTGCGCGGTCATTACCACTTGCCACTACCAAAGACTGGTAGCCCAGGTTTAGGAGAGGTGATAACTATGACAAAAGAAATCTAAAAAATGTAAGCGTGGAGAGAAATTATTGGTGGTGGTGGGTTGGTTGGGTTGGTAGCAAATATGTTAGGTTTCGTTGATGGTGGTCGCACGTGGTAAAAGGTTTAATGGGGGCTGTGATGATGGTGGTTGATTCAAAGGGGTGATGGCGGTGGTTACTGCTAGCGTTAGTGGTTGTGGGTTCAACGGGGACAACAGTTGGTGTTGAGTTTGATTGATCGTGGTGGTTACAAATGTGGTAATGTGATTGGTCAATCACGTTTATGGGTGGCGATGGGGTAGGATTGTTCGAAGGTGATGGGGCGTGTACTGAAGGTTGTGATTAAATGGATTTAAATGATGGGTTTGTTGAGGGTGATGGCATCTGCTTGGTTGACGATGTTTAGGGGTGGTTATGGGGTGTGTAAGGATATGGTGAGTGGGTGGATTGGGTTGATGGTGTTTAGGGGTGGTCACGGGGTGTGTACAGGTTGTAATGGGGTGGATTTGGTTGATGGTACTTTTGGGCGTAAATGGGTTGCTCTTGGTTGGTAGAGTGTTATATATATGTGGAGAGAGAAATAGAATAAAAAAGTGTAAAGTGGTGGGTCAGGAGAGAGAAAATGAGTTGATAGAGAATTAAATGTGGTGAGAGAAATAGAATAAAAAAAGTATAAAAATGGTAAATATGTAAAAATACTTACAAAATCTTTCCTAATTTGGAAGTGATTACTTTTTGTGGGATGGCCCAAAAAGAAAATATGATCAGTTTTTTAGGGACAGAGAGAGTAATAGTCAACAAATTAATTCTAACATTTCATAAAAGATACGAATACCAAAGTAAAGCTTTTTTTAAATAATAAAAAAAAGATTATATCATATGTATTTAGTATCATAGAAAGTTTACGGTTTTTCTTGTGTATCTTCCACAATTATTTTAAGTGTTAAGACTTATATGATCGTGGAAAAACAAAAATATCCATACCTGTCAAGTGGTTTCCATCAAGAGATAGCACCTCAAGCATAGTTAAATTCCCAATCTCTCTTGGTATAGGTCCCGTAAATTTGTTGATAGGCAACCACAGATTTTAAAGCTTGGAACATACAGATATACCCGATGGAATTCGGCCGTAGAGATTGTACTTAGCGAGAGAAATTTTTTCGAGTTCTGGGAGGTGAGTGCACATATTGGCAGGAAGACTGCCACATTGATTATTTCCAGTAAAATCAACCGTACTAAGTGTGGAGATGTTGTAAAATGTTGATGGAATGGCACCGGTTATTTTGTTATTGCTTATGCCAAACTGCTTCAAGTTTTGAAGATTACCAATGTCCAGTGGAATGTTTCCTTGTAGATGATTATCTTGCAAATTGAAGTACTCAAGCTTTGATAAGTTACATAGAGAAAGGGGGATGATGCCTGCAGAATCGGTAAAAAATATAATGAGCTCGCTCTGCCATTTTTAGGTCATAATTATAGTAGCTAAAAATTGTACAGAAAATAGTTTCCGGTTCTAGATTTGGTATAACCAAAATGGCAAAAACAATGGCTATTGGAAATGTTGAACCGTGACAGAAATTTCAACCTTAGGAACCAAAACTCCACATCTGTTGATTGAGAACAAAAGAGATCTCACAGTTCATCAAAAAGTAAAACTCCTCCACATCAAAAAGTGAAAGCTTAAGAGTTATGAGTTTGAGGTTATTTTCCATCCAGCATAAATTTCAGAATTTAATGACTCAATATGAAATTCAAGTATCGAATTGTGGAGAATTCCGATCGAAGTTTAAACTACAATTAGGTCAAAAGAAATATAAGATAAGCGTAAGGCCTACCAGTCAAGTCATTAATACCCAGATACAAATCCTTGAGCAACTTTAGATCCCCGATCTCTCTTGGTATCGGTCCAGTGAATTGGTTGAACGACAACGACAGCACCTAAAGTTTTGAACATTTGCCAAGACTCGACGGAATTTGGCCATTTAACTCATTGCCAGTTAGGGAGAGCCATTCTAGATTAAGGAGATTGCCAATCTCTTCAGGAATCCTTCCTTGTAGAGAATTAAAATCCAAACTAACTGTCTTAAGCTTTGAGATATTCCATAATGATGGTGGTAAAGTGCCTGTAAAGTTGTTGTTTGCAACAAGGAGGTGTTCAAGGTTAGGCAGCCCATCCAACCACCTGGGAAGCCCTCCCCTGAGGTCATTGAAATTCAAGTTGATTTCTTTGATACGACGCAAATAAGACATTTCCTGGGAAATACTGCCAGAGAAGTAGTTGTAGTTCTTGCTGAGGTCAAGAGAAACGAGGAACCAGAGGTTTCCCATGCTCGGGGGAATGGTGCCCAGAAGCCTGGTAGACTTCCATTTATAAACCTTAAACCTTGTCGAAGACATTGACTAGCATAGACTTGTGAAAGTTTAATACCTCGATCTGGCCGCCTATGTCGAAATATAACTCTTCCACTCGGTGGATATACATAAACAATGACTCCACTGGCAGCTTATGAGGAGGCGTTGGGTTGATACTTTGGAACAAGGTTACAAGAATGAACTACTTGTAAAAGATTCCTTATTACATGTTCTTCAAACTTGGAAACTCCGACCTTCACATTATCCCCATGATCAAAGGCTCAAAGCACTTTGATCATGGGAATCTAATTTGGAATCCGACCTTGTATATATGTAGGCAATTAAGCACCCTAATTCTTCTTTTAAGTTCTATACCTATTTCTTTATGTATTTTTTTTTGTCTTATTTATCTTGGCTATGCGAGAGAGAGAGAAGGGTTTTTTTTTTTCTTTTTGGGGGTGGGGAGGGGGGGGGGGGGGTTGCAGAAACCTTACGGTATGAGTCTGAAAGTGAACAATTAATTTGCTTCCATCAATCTTTGCTGAGAAAATTAGTAGGCCAAATAGTAGCAGACATTGCTTCTAGCAATGTCAAGGAGGTGATTGACCACCTTGACATAAGGGTAGATCCGCTCATGTGTTAGGCATGAATTACATCGAACTGGCTTTGGTACTTGCTATCGGTTCTTACTGCTACCATCAAGCATTTGGTTTAGTGGCCAAAAGTGAATCCAACCCATCAACGCAATTGTGAAGATAATCGAACGAACATGCCTACGAAACAACACATGCGCCTTTTCCTAGGATAACCATGGATCAGAACATTCTTTGAACCATGAAAGAGAACAACCTTGTTCCATTGGCAGTCTCCCCCTGCCACCCTCTTCCCTATACAAGGATCACCACCTTTCTATACATCTCTTTTCAATCCAATTGGTAGATTAAAATTTGTATGCTCCGGATGCAGACTCCTAGGAAACCCTTGCTTTCCCAATTAAATTATAATCATAACTAGCAGAATATACAACTACTGTTTGTTGCTCTGATACCAGAGAAAGGAAAATCGAATTGAAACTTTTCAAATGCAACTACTGTTGCTTTGATAATCGTAACTTTCAGTTGCTTCAAGATTAGATACAAGCTTAACTCGAATTTTCTTGAGCTTTTCCAGTATGCCATTCGTGTTGATCCTTTGGTTGGTGATTCAGTGACACACTCCAATGCTAACACCACGATTGAAGATACACACTCCAGCTTTGCTGAGTAATGTTCTCCCTCTTGCCCTAGCAAATTGGCATCTATAACCTCCGTTGTCATCGTATAAGGCCGTGTCTCCTTCAATTCACCCGACACTTAAGGCTCAAGCAAACACGATTTATGAAATGTTAAATACAAGATCTGGATGAACAATAATTAAGATAAATCAAGTAGGCAATCTGTTATAAGAAAATTGATTTGAAAAGTTATGTGCATCAATGATGTACACATGGTCTGCTAATGTGTACATCATTGATTGAGTAGGATTATTATCAACACCATGAGTAAAGCTTCTTTTTACCAATCTATTGTCCTTCAACAAGTGGAAATGTGGAACGCCAAATTACTTGGATTAGTTGCTGGTTTATCCAATTAGCATGTGTTTCAATAAAAAAGACATTGATCAGCCTATGGCCACAAAAAACCACAGAGTAGACAAACTCAGTTGGACATTTTGTCAAACACCTATAAGGCATTAAGTTTACAAGCCCGCATACAAACTCAAATTTCCTGCAATTTGTCAAGGAAGTTCAGTTCATGTGTCGATGATTCTCCAATGAGATTATTTCCCCCTAACCGAAGTTGTTCCAGGGCTCCTAAGTTACGAGAGGCATTTGTGATGAACTACTTTCAACTCGTTGTTCTTCGACATTAACAAAGACGTACTATACTAATTCTTTTGTCTCAGACTGATTAGCTTGTTCCTTCAAGTGTCATCCCACAATCCACCTATCTTCCATCCCGCATTGTCAAGTATTGAAACGACGATTTCCTTTATTATCCATTACACGACACGTGATGATCGAGTCAACCTTCCAATGTGGGATCGATGTGCTCTCACTGGGTAACTTTGTTCATCTGTCTATTGCGGATCCATATTCCTCCTGGAAAAACTTGTTTTAATCGCATAATAAGCCTCCTCTAGTCAGTTAAGAATCTTTTGTGGACTACAATGTTTCATCCAACAAAATAGAACAAATGACTTGATTAACGAGCCTTTCCTGGAGCTTTTGCAGGCTACCCCATCACAAAAATGTTCCTCTGATTCTACATCTGTATGCATAAAACGTTTGGAGAGAAGCGGATAAATTTCCAATAGAAACTGGAAGGGCGCCAGCTATAGGATTATCGCCTATCGACAAGACTCTTAGTTTCTTGCAGTTTGTCAACGAAGTGATGAAACTCAATTAGGGAGATGACGGTTCACTGATGAAATTGTTGTCCACCAGTCTAAGGCGCTCCAGGAGTCCCAGATTACCAAGTGAGTTAGGGACTATACCACTGAAATTGTTTGCGATTAGGTCGAGCCTTTCGAGTTTTGAAGCATTTGAAATTGAGTTGGGTAAATTTCCAGTCAAGCTATTGTATCCAAGAAAAAGCCATTTCAGGTTGGCTAGTTGATGGCTCGTATACAATGGCAGTGTTCCCCAGAGTTGATTGTATACAGCTGCCAAGATTTGCAGTGTAGATATGTTGAAGATCGTTGCCGAAATAGTACCTAGAAGCTCAAAGTTAGCTTGATTATGTAATCTAGTTGACTTGTTCGGATGCCGTACCATCACAAGGATGAAATGTGATGATCATTTTAGTTAAACCCAGGCCTAACTTTAACCACCAGACAATTAAAAGAGAATACAAAAATTGCATTTTTTATTTATAACAACTAGCCCAGAATCCCATGCCAAGCACGGGACGTTTATTAACAGTAATTTATTTTAGTAGTTTTAAAATGCATAATAAAATATATTGCACAATTTTATTATTTATTATATGGTTATTTCATAAAAGATAGTAACTTTAGTTTTTGACTTGCAATTGCACTTGGTTGTAATAAAATAAATTAACCCTTTTGGTGAAATATCAATAAGCAATGTCATCGTGCATATTTGTTAATTCTGATTTGGTAACTATATAGATGGAAAAAAAATCAAAAGTTCATTTAGTAAACAAAAAAAAAGTATTGATAAAAATACGCGGATGACATATTGAGATCAATTTGCTATTGCACAAGACATTTTTATTATTTTCTAAGCATCTTTTAAAAATAATTTGTACCTTGAATGGGTTGTCCATAACGTTAATTACATATTAGTTTAATTTTGATAGAGAAAATTATGGTCCATATATTTGTTCATAGAAAGCTATTTATAAAAGTTAATCAACACAACTAATTAAGTAAGGATGATGTGCCTTTTTCAGAAACAAATGTAATCCACCAACGAAGTATATTGAGAATATACTAATTAGTGCATGCGATAATTATATAAAGTTTAACCAACATGACTTCATAGATAGCTCAAAATCTCGTAATAAGGAAATTGTTGAACAAAATTTAACCAAGATTTCACAAAGTATACAATAAGCATGCTTACTAAGTAAGATTTATCTTCAAATATAATAAGGTTTTCAATCTAAGTTTTAGTCTACATTCATCACAATATAACTAATATCTTTTTAGATTTTATATGCAATTTTATTCAGAAGTATATATAAAAGTTAACATAAAATCATAAATGGTATATTGCTAGTGCAAAATTTAGAATGCTTAAGAGTTTAATTACTCACAATAAAAATACCACAGAAAAAAATGGTTCAAAACTTTTCCAACATAAAATTAGTTGAATTTAAGAAATGCTCTCATAATTAAGGTTTTAAATTTATGGTATTTCTTTATTATATCTCATATAGAATCAGCATATTATGGTATGTCTGCATTTAACCATTGTAACTAAATAGGATAGCGCAAACCTTAGAATAAGGAAAATATTGACCAAAACTTTTAACCAACATATTTAGTTACATCATATTGAATTTACAGAAAACTTAAATAAGAATTTGAAATAGTACCTAATTTTCTTATTAAATCTTTTAAGTAATTTTTGTTTTACATGTTAATATTTCATGCTAGAGAGCTTTCAATATCTAATTTCAAATAAAGTCATAATAGGTTACTATATTGGTTAGAAAATTTTGAATGTTGCGAATTGATTTTCGAATTGCATAAGGCTTATTATTTAAATGTTTATTATATTTACCGATTTAATTAATTATAAAATTAAGGACTCCATTCAAAATAATGTTTGGAAATCTTTAGTAGCATTAATACGTTTAACATTAATTTTTATAACTATTATTATATTAGAAATACAATGCAAAAGGTGTCATGAGCCGTAATTGCATTTCTCGCCTCAGTTATTAGATATTATAGTTCAGAATCCTGAATCAAGCTTGAGCAAGTTAATAAAATATTTCAAAAAGTTACAAAAGCGTATCAATACATACCACATTCAAGAAACAAAAAGAAATTAACATCTTATGGAAAAACAAATCTACTTTCGCTAAAACTATAATTGTCGGTAAGAAATTTTTAATACTTTATTTGTAAAAACTTCAAGTAACTTGTCAAGATTATGTTATTATTAAGTTTTTTTAGTGGTTCAACCTATAACATTTCAAAACCAAGTCTCTTAGCTTCGAAAGCTAGGTTAAGAGTTCTGTATCTTTGGAATCGTAAATGTCATAATCCATTCTTATCTTTTTCATGAATTATTGTTTCAAGAAATTATCAGTTTATTAAGATACGAAAATGACATCCAGTTTATTTTTGCTCCTTGTACAATTTTAAAATTGCAGTCTTGATTAGATGGTCGTGCAACTGTTGCAGTATATTTGTATAGGTATATATGTTTGCTTTAATTCCTCCGAACTGTAAGTTTAAAGAATAATGAGTAGATTGTGTTACAGTGACGTCGCTAGATTTTTGCGTTCTTTAGGCTTTTCTTTTAAATCGCCAAGCAGTAGTGTAACACAAACTACTCATTGTTCTTTCAACTTATAGTTCAAAGGAACTAAAGCAAACATATATGCATATGCAAGTATTACGCAAGAATTGCACGCATGACAATCTAATCAAGGTTTTAATAGTCAAAATCAAAGCCTAATACATAAATATGCCTGTAGCACAGAGTTTAAACATTGTACAATTGATATTCATAAGGTTTACAAATATTGCAACAATTATACCACAAATTTTTCAACAATAAATCGTAATAAAAAGTTTTTTTCCCCTAAATACTTATATATGGGATATAACAGTTTGGTGGTAGTGATGTCTTATTTAAAAATGCTGACTAACAATTCGTTTATTAAATCTATGTATCATATTTATTAACGGTGACTATATTATGTATGTTACGTACACTATATATATATATATATATATATATATATATATATATATATATATATATATATATATATATATATATATATAATGATAGAACATTTAACTCAATTAGAACGTCATTTTTTTCCCTTCCAAATCTAATATGTTATTTTCGTCTTTTCTCGATTTATGAATTTTTATATTCACATTAAAGAGTGATTTTAAGAATATAATAGTCAAAATTAATTCATAATAAGTTAGTGTATTGATTAGGTTTAATTCTAAAATGTTTAAAATTAAATTTTAAATTATACAATCCTCATTATTCTTGTAAAATTAATGAAATTTAAATCAAAATGCACCTATCAAAATCATTTTAGATCCCTTTTTTTTCAAGTCTCGTAAGTTGTTTAATCTTAGTTATAACACTTATTTTTTTTCTTTTAAATCAAATGTATTATTTTCGTTTTTTTATATATATGAGTTTTTATATTCATATTAGAGAGCAGTTTTAAAGATACAATAGTCAATATTAAGTCCTAGTAAGTTAGTATAATGATAAGGTTGAGTTTTAGAATGATTAGAATTAGTTTTTGAATTTTAAGGACATAGTTGTAAAAAATAAGTCTTATTAGATTAGTATATTGATTAAGTAGAATTTTAGAATGATTGATCACATTTCTTATTCTAAATCTCATAAGTTATTTTTTGGGTCAACGGATTTTAATTTTCAAAATTTTAATTTTTTTTAAGGACATAATTATCAAAATGAAGTCTTTATAGATTAGTATATTGATTAGACAGAGTTTTAGAATGATTAGAATTAGTTTTTAAATTAATTTCTTCTTCTAAATCGAAAGTATTATTTTCGTTTTTTTATTTACGAGTTTTTATATTCATATTAGAGAGTAGTTTTGAAGATACAATAGTCAATGTTAAATCCTAATAAGTTAGTATAATGATAAGGTTGAGTTATAGAATGATTAGAATTAATTTTAAGGACATAATTGTCAAAAGGAAGTCTTAATACATTAGTAAATTGATTAGGTAGAATTTTAGATTGATTAGAATTAGTTTTTAAATTAAATAAGACTTACTTATATAGAAGTTATTTCACTACAAGAAAAGAAGGATTTAACGACGGACTTTTAGCGACGGAATTTATTCCGTCGCTAAAAGCCATTTCAGCGACGGAATAAACCGTCGATGAAAATCCGTCGGTAAAAATATTTAACGACGGAGTGTTCCGTCGTTAAATATTTTTACCGACGGATTTTGCATCGACGGTTTATTCCGTCGCTAAAAGTACCGTCGATAAATAGTTTATAGGTTTTTTTATTTTCGATGATTTTCAAAAACATAGAGGCGACGGAATAATGCCGTCGGTAAAAATACCCGTCGGTGAAAGCAGAGTTTTCCTAACGGATTTTTGCCGACGGGTGTGTTCCGTCGGTAAAGGTCTAAAAAACACAGATCCCCTTTTGCTTTTCTTTCTCCCGTTTCTTTCTCTCTCTCTCTCTCTCTCTATTAACTCTCATCGGCGATATTTCCTTCGACGCCACCTCCGTCGCTATTTCCTCACCGGCACCTGCTGGACACGTGTCAGGCACCTCTCTGCGGTGTCCCGGTCGGTGTCGGTATCAGACGCAGTGTCCGTGTTCGTGCTACCTAGATTAGCACTAATCAACACTACTTAGCTCTAATATGCCCTAATTAGCCCTAATCATCCATACTTAACCCTGATTAACACTCACTTGTAAGTGACTACTCAATATATTTTTTTTCAAATTGAAGGTTAATTTTGAACTCGACTTGTATAGGTTTAACGGGCAGTAAGAGATATATATCATGTCAGTGGATAGAAGTTGGATAGGAAGGAGGATTGCTCCAAGTGGGATTGGGGTATCAGAAGAGTTTAGACAGGGAGTGAACGGGTTTATTTTATTTGCTTTGAATCAACGGGAGTTTGTGGATGACGGCACGATTAAATGTCCGTGCAATGATTGTCAACTGTTAAGTTGGAAAACCCCCGACAATGTAAGTTTTGATCTGTTCCCGTATAGGTTTTATGAGTAACTATACGAATTGGACTCAGCACAGGGAACCAATTCTGAGGGTGCCCACTGAGGTCACCGCTGAGTTCAAACAGTACAGTCCTAGAGATCCGGGATTTTCCCAGTATCAACATATGGTAATGGAAGCTGGGCCTAGTGGGATTAATTGGGATAACTATTTTAACGATGGTAACCCTAATGTGGAAGAAGAGCCAAACCCGAATTTTATAAATTGTTACAAGACTCTGAGGAGCCAATATGGAATGGAAGTACAAAGCACACCAAGTTATCTGCTGTGACAAGGATGCTACACTTAAAGTCTGAGCATGGTCTAAGTGATAGGGGTTTTGATGCTTTTTTGAAGCTTAATAAAGAAATGTTGCCAGAGGATGAGAAGTTGCCTGACACGTACTATAGTGCTAAGAAAATGATGATGAAACTTGGTTTGGGGTACCAGAAAATAGATGCTTGCAATAATGATTGTGTCTTATTTTGGAAGGAGAACAATGACTTGAGCGAGTGTCCGGTTTGTGGCCACGCAAGATATAAACCGACCAGTGGGAATAAAAGAAAGATAGCATGGAAGATATTGCAGTACTTCCCGCGGACACCAAGGCTTCAAAGGTTGTACTACTCTTCTAAAACGGCAGAGCACATGAGATGGCATAGCCACGTCCGTAGCAAAGTTCCCTATTTATTAAGACACCCTGCCGATGGAGAGGCATGGAAGGAATTTGATTATCGACACCCATCTTTTGCTGTAGAAGTTCGAAATGTACGACTTGGGCTCGCTACCGATGGGTTTAATCCTTTTGGGCACTCTAGCACACCCTACTCTACGTGGCCTGTGATCATTGTCCCGTATAACCTTCCTCCGGACATGTGTATGAATAAACAATTCATGTTTTTATCATTACTCGTTCCTGGACCTACGAGCCCGGGTAGAAATATAGACGTGTACTTGCGGCCGTTAATCGATGAGTTAAAAAATCTGTGGGAAGTTAGAGCCCCAGCATTTGATGCATCTCTTAAACAGAACTTCAACTTGAGGGCAGCAGTCATATGGACTATCAATGACTTCCCTGCATACGGTATGTTGTGTGGGTGGAGTACACACGGTAGGTTGGCATGTCCTTATTGTATGGAAGTGAGTAAGGCTCTCACCTTAAAGCACAGGGGGAAGCCTTCCTTTTGGGGGTGTCACAGACAATTCTTATCGCCTAATCATCAATTTTGAAGGCAAAAAGATAAGTTTGATAAAACTGTGGAGCGTCGCCTAGAAACACGTGACAGATTGTCTGGCGAGGAACTGTATATGTGCGTAAAGGACCTTGACATGGATGCGGTACCATTTGGAAAGTGTGGTGCTAGTCTAAAACTTCCTAGCTTTGGAAAAAAACACAACTGGAAGAAAATGTGCATCTTTTGGGAGCTGCCTTATTGGCTGACCCTCCTTCTGCGCAACAATCTCGATGTTATGCACATTGAGAAAAATGTTTTCGAAAATGTGTTTAATACAGTCATGAATGTCAAGGGCAAATCAAAGGATCACTTAAAAGCATGCAGAGATATGCAGGTGATGGGTATACGGCATGAATTGCACCCACAAATGGTTAATGGTAAGCTGGTTTTGCCGAAAGCAGTATATACATTGGATAAAAAGCAGATACAACAGGTGTGCGAGTGGGTTAAACTGTTGAAGCTGCCAGATGGCTATGCATCTAATATATCACGCTATTGCAACCTTGCAGATTGTAGGTTTTATGGTCTAAAGAGTCACGATTGTCATGTATTCATGGAAAGATTTATACCAATTGTCTTTCGTGACCTCTTGCCGAAACCAGTAAATGAAGCATTGACTGAACTTAGTCATTTCTTCAGGGATTTGTGCTCAAAGGTGCTCCGAGAGAGTGATGTTAAGATTCTTGAGAAAAACATTGTTGAGACAGTGTGCAAGTTAGAGAAAATCTTTCCCCCGTCCTTCTTTGACTCGATGGAGCATTTGACCATTCACTTAGCATATGAGGCTAGAGTGGGCGGACCTGTGCAGTATCGATGGATGTATCCATTTGAGAGGTGATGTCACACATCCATCTTTAAATTGTATTTCATACTTGCACACGTGCGTTGATTACTGAAATCAATCCTTATTTCTTACATAGGTATATGTTTGACCTTAAGAAAAAGGTGCGAAACAAAGCCCGGGTTGAAGGTTCAATTGCAGAGGCTTACATCCTTGAGGAGCTTACCAACTTCTGTTCCCTTTACTTTGAGACTGATGTTGATACAAAGATGAATCGACTTGGTCGCAATGACAATAGTGTCGACACAGAATTCGATGAGCGTCTTTCCATATTCAAGCATCTTGGTCGTGCACTTGGAGCAAGTAGCGGTCGATATCTGTCCGAGGAGGAGTATATTGCCCAACATTGTACGCTCTCATGAATTGCACTGAAGTTGCACCATTCATAGTGTAAGTAGTTGCGTACATACCTTCATTTTCATAGTATTTACTAACATAATATAACGACGATGCCATATAACATGCAGTGAATACGATGAGGAAACGTTATTAGCAAACCCTGGGATATCAGATGGACAACTTGAAAAAATGCAAAACAACACATACCCTGAGTGGTTCCGACAGCGCGTAAGTTCTAAAACCTACAGTTCATTTCTAATATATACCGCATGTAATAAGCTAATACTCTGTGCAAATTGTTTGTTGTTGTAGACCGTCCATGATGGAGTTGATGTCCGTCTCAAGTTGCTTGCTGCTGGCCCAAGTAGACTAGTATCATGTCATAAAGGGTACATTGTCAACGGGTTTAGGTTTAACACGATGGAAGTTGACCTTACTAAACAAACCCAAAACAGTGGAGTTTTGATTAAAGGTGACTGTTATAATGATAGTGAACGTGATTTTTATGGGCAGTTGGAGGAGGTTGTTGAACTAGACTATTATGGCAGCGGTAATCGACTGGTAATGTTCAGGTGCAAATGGTTTGACATTACAGCTGGTATTCGAGTTAGTCGACATGGGATTGTAGACGTTAATATGAGGTCAAGGCTCGGATCCTACGAACCATTTGTATTTACAGCTCAGGCAACGCAGGTCTTCTATGCAAAGGGTGTGACAAGGAAGGATCCAAATTGGCATACTGTTATCAAGACCAAAAGAGGTTTTGTTGATGATGATGTGTTCGTTAAGATGTACCAAGAGGATGATGCTCCCACAGTGATACCGCTTCAGGAGAATAACGATGTTATCGATGAGCCTCTTTGCGATTTAGGCCATGCTGGAGAAGAGGTCGATGCCGAAGCCCTCCGTGATGATGATGGTGATGACGATGACGACGACGACGATACTGAGGAAGACGTTGATGACGAAGAAGAAGACGATGAAGATAAAGGGGACGAAGATGACGACGAGGAGGAAGACGTTCCGTTGTCTATTAGTGATAGTGATTGACTGTGTAGAGTAAAAAATATATGAGGTCAATGTACTTTTAGACATGCCTGTTTATTATTTAAATTGAATTGGTTATTAATTGATGGTGGTTGACTATTTAATTTGGATTGTCTTTTATAGTCGGCAGTGCCACAGTGTTAGCATACTAAGTTTTGCACTTAAGTTGTTTATTATTCGGGCGAACTACATTGTAGATATGCCGAGATCCAGTGCACCCCGAGGTCGTGGAGGTGGCCGTCGCGGAGCTGATTCGGCACAGTCAGCCCCCCTCCCTAGGATTGGTGATGCGACTACTACTGAGCAGCCGTCATCGTCATCAGTTGCTTCAGGCCATGGTGAGACGATATTAGTTTTGTGTCAGATTGAAAGCAATTACTTGCAATATATATAAATATAAATATAATGATTTCGTTTTTCATCATCTGCAGTGTCTAGTTCATCTGTACTGCAAGGTATCACCCGTGGAATACCTCTTCCAGCCACCTCGGAGCAGAG
Source organism: Escallonia rubra (assembly GCA_033065855.1). Lineage (NCBI taxonomy): Eukaryota > Viridiplantae > Streptophyta > Magnoliopsida > Escalloniales > Escalloniaceae > Escallonia > Escallonia rubra. Next base: position 197,950 of record JAVXUO010001700.1, on the reverse strand, counting down.
GATTACTGCTCATGTCCGAAACAATTAGTATGTTTTTAATTTTCAAAGCTCAATTATATTGTAATATGCACTTATATTGGGATTGATGTATCTCTCTGTGATTTCTTGTAATTAGTTTTGTTGAGGATTGTGTTAGGACCAAGATCGGTCCTATTATCAAGGCTCACCTCCCACAGCCTTATGCGACGTGGGGGACGTGGACGGAATCAGACAAAGAGCTTGTTTGGGGGAAGTTTTTGGTAAGGAGCGTAGTATTTTTTATGTGCTTTACTTTTGCGGTTTTAGAAGTACATTATCGCTGAATTTTTCTTGCTAACTGTGTTTTTCAATTGTGTTGAATTATGTTCAGGACTATTTCAAATTTGAGTCGGACAGAGAGCGAGAACTCGGGAGGCAGGCGTGGGAGTGGCATTGTGCCGAGAACTACAAGAAATGGATGCTGAATATGAGAAGGTGGGCGCTAGCTCGGGCGGGTACGACAGATATATCTATGACCAAGGACCACAATCCCGAGTACTTCTCCAGAACCATGTGGGGGCAGCTGGTGTCGCATTGGAGTACTCCAGACTGGGCGAAACTGAGTGAGCGAGGCACGGAGATGACTCAAAGCGGGAAGAAGATGAAGCACAGTGCTGGTTCCCATCCATTTGCTGTGCACGAGCTGAGGTTGACAGAGGAGGACCCTGACAGGAGGCCCCCTACGAGGCTCCGCCATTTTGAGCGCACACACCAGAATAGTGATGGGAAGTGGGTGTCTGAGAGCGCCGAGCAGTTTACGGTGAGCACGTAACTAAGCAATACTTTTGTATTCCTATTGTATTTTTTGTGATTGTGGCCAATAGAATTTCTCTAACATTTTTGTTGTTTTCTTATACAGAGTTTATTTAGAGAGAGAGTTCAGGCCAACTCCCAGCCAGACGGTGGACGAGTTCTCGTTGTGGTCAGACGCTACTGGGGGTCCTAGGAAGGACCGTATACTCGGCCACCCTCGTCAGTTCGCTCGAGCGTTGTTAGCCGACAGACCAGCATCGTCAGGCGAGACGAGTTGTACCGGTCCTCGGGCAGACGCGACGGCTGCGACGTTGGTAGAGTGCTTCAACACAATGTTTGATGCGCGCATGCGGATGATGCTCGGTGACGGTTATGTAATTATAAAGGACCCCAAACTACATGTAATACGAATTTTCTCAATTACTTATGTATTTTGTGCTCTATATGTGATCTTGATTAGATATATGATGTTGAATCATTTGTATGGCTTTGTGCAGGGCGATACCGATGATCTTAGTGCCGGTGACCCCCGGGGCGATGAAGATGTTGTTTGATCAAACGTGCCTTCATCATCGAGGAATGAAGAAGATGATGACGGGCTGGTTGTTCTGCCAACGAGTGATTTAGATAGGGGTTTGGTTTGATTTATGCAATGAATTAATGTTATTTTCTTGTTTTGAATTGATCATCGGTACTTAACTATATGAATTCTATTATTTTAATGCATATGTTAACGTTTATCTATACTTTGATGAATGCGAGCAGCCGTTTGAATGAATGCGGGACAGGGGGGGGTAAAACGGTTTTTGGATCGATTGGATTGGATGTGAATTGCTTATGAATTAATATTAGTTATGCGACAGGTTTTGGACAGGTTATTTGGCCTGTAAATTTTTTTTTTGCAAAGCCAGGTTTTGCGACCGCGATGTGCGGTCGCTAAAAACATAAAGCGGTCGCTAATTTTAATATTTAAAAAATTTTAAAAATAAAATAATATTTAAAAATATTTAGCGACTGCACTTAGCGGTCGCTAAATTAAATAAGTGCGGTCGCTAAATATTTTTAATATATTTCTTAAAAAAAAGAATTAAATTAAATTATAATTTAAAATATTTAGCGACTGCAATGGTCGGTCGCTAATTCGGTCGCTAAATATATAATATAATTTAATAAAAAATATTTAAAAAATTAAAAAATTAAATTAAAAAACAATTAGCGACCGCATAAGGCAGTCGCTAAATGTAGTCAACGCGGTCGCTAAATTTAGCGACCAAAATTTAAAAGCGGTCGCTAAAATTTAGCGACCTGGCCTATAGCGACTGTTTTAGCGACCGCATTGCCACCTTTAGCGACCGCCAGACGCGATTGCTAAATGCACTGTTTCTTGTAGTGAATTGCATAGGAATTCGACTCCAGTTACGATTCTAAGTTTCTTGTCTATCTGTCCATCGGGTCTGCAGATGTCCGGTTCAATTGAGGTCAAAATTGGTTCGGTGAAACTGGACTAATAACATTCAAGATTCGCTTGTTTAGTATGCCAAAAAATTGTTTCCAAGCCTAAAAATTATGTGGAGTTTACTTTCTAGTACAACGCCAAATCCAATTCTGAAGTTTAGATTTAGAAACAATGACACCTTAAGTGCCATCAACATACATAAACAACTACCCTTGTAACACTGCAAGATCTCCTCGTTCCATCGCTGAATTCTTAGTACAATCCTGAAAATGGCCAACATAATGGTTGGACCTTTTCAGAGTGCTCTCGGGCCGCTGACCTTGAGGTCGTTCGTTTATGTTCTTTGCTTTAAACAAACTAAATGTATTTACTTTGGGTGCCGTAGAATTGAGCATAAAATTTAATGGGATAATTACAACAACGTCCTTGATGTTAGAGTAAAATTACAGTAAAATATACAAAATTTTAAAAGGTATTATTCGTGTCCTTCCGTTGTTGGTCCGTGAAAAAATCGTACATTTTGATGATGTCACCCAATACGTATTTTCAAAATATCAATACTTACCTTATTATAGATTTAAACCCTATTTTTTATTTTCAATTTTGTATTTTTTTTCCTTTTGATAAACCCTATTTTTCTTTTTTTTTCTTTCAAAATTGTATTTGACCCAAACTTTCTCTCTCTCAACTCCCCCCACCCGGCCCGCTGCCCCCACCCTTCCCACACCCACGCACCCCCTCATTGTTCCACCCTTCCCTCACCCTGTCACGTCCCCACGCTCCTCCCACCCCATCGTCGCCGGCCCAAGACCCAAGACCCAAATCACCGCCGGCACCCGCATAAGCCACTACCGATAGTCATATCCACAACGCAAGACCAAATCACCACTGCCCCATAACAGCACCGCCAGCACCCATCTACATCACCCACCGGACCATCAACTAGAACCGGGTGGGTTTTTGGTCGTTCAACTTAGGCGGGAAGATTGTTCTTAGGTTGAAGCAGAAAGGGCTCCGGATTGTGGTCACCGGTGGGGCATGATTCGTTGGGAGCCAACTGTTGGACATTCGTTGTCGAGCCGCTACTGCTAGAGTTCGATCAGATCTATTATCTCGCTTGGCATGCATTACATGTTCGTTACAAGCACAACCCGGTACGATTATATCTTTTTTTTTTTTTTGCATTTACATATATGTTTTCATTTGCTTCTTGTGGCAGATGGTTATGGTGTTGCGATGATGTGCAGGTGGTGTTGAGGTGGTGGTGGTTATGATTGGAGTTAGGGGGGGGGGGGAGACTACGGAAGAAATAAACAAATGGCATTTGAAAATTAGATTCTTAAGTTATGGGCAATTTAGTCTTTTTGCTCCAACCCATTATGTATTTGAGTATTCCGTTTGGTCAACGTATATAAGTGTAATTTGTCCAAACTAACGGACGTGCCTGTAATTTCACCTTAAGGACATTGTTGTAATTATCCCAATTGTAATTGTTTTCTAGGAACTGGAACTGGAGTAGAATTCTAAGTTCTGTTCCACCTTGTCATTTATAACTGAACACAATTTCATTGTCAAAGCTAAGGGTGGCAATTAAGATTCAAGCCCATTTACCTGCCTAAATCAATCCACTTAAAAAATTGACCCAAATCCACCCATTTAATAATTGAGTTTCAAATGAGTCATTTATTTCTCAACCCAATTACCCGTGAGTTTAAGTGAGTTGTAAATGAGTGTCCATTTAACCGTATACAAAATTTGACTTTTTTAGCTTGTTTGCGAGTTTTTTTTAAGAGAGAAAGGGAAGAAGAAGAAGGAAAGTGACTTATTTCCTACCTTTTCTCTAGTTTGTGAGTTTTTCTAAGGAGAGAAAATAAGAGAAAGGGAAAGAAAGTTTGGGCTTCTTTTGTCTCTAAATCTTTCCTCTCAAAATTGAGAAGAAACGAAGAGAAATGAAACTCTCATACGTAACATTTTTATAATGCCCATATTACCCTTGAGACAATGAAGACTAAATTTTTAATGACTTTGGTTTTAGGGTTTCTTATAGGAGCTTACCACTTTATTTACAATCAAATGATTGTTTTAGATGTTAGGGTTGAAACCGATTATTTTGCTTTTGCCGTGACATTAATTAGATTTAAATGTTGAGATGTTTGTGGTCAACTCATGATTATTTTTGTTTTTTACATGGTAACATTAATCAGCTATGTAAGGCTTACGACATTAGTATGGTATATATTTTGCATGATTTATCGTAAACTAATTTTTTTTCAACAAAATCATGTTTTTTTTCTTAGAAGTATATATTCATAGTGTTTGTTAGAATTATCACAATGTAATATAAGGATATATACGCAATCGAGTGGCTTTTCTTTTCTTTTCTGCTGAACTCACAAACAAGAGAAAAGAATGATACTTTCTTTTCTCTCTTAAACTCACAAACAAGAGGAAGGATAATTGTCTTATCTTCTCTTCTTTTCTCTCCTCTTCATTTCTTTTCTTTTCTCTCATCTCAAAACTAGCAAACAGGCTATTTAGGTTGACAAATAGTTTGGTAGGTAAAAGAGTAAAATATACTCTCTCTCTCTCTCTTACACACACACACACACAGAGAAAGTTATTACATTACAGAGAAAAAACATGGCTGAAATACTCTATTCCACCCCAAAAAAAATTAGTCTTTGACCTCAAGAATTCCATCCATCACCACCTGACGCCACCTCTGTCAACACATATCGCCAAATCCATAGCCCCACGAACCTCGCATTCTTGTCATCGAGATCGATGGCGAAGAGCTTCACGATACGGTCGACGACTTTCTTCAACCGAGGGGAAACAACACCGTGGTAAAGCCAGCGTAAAGCAGATCTAAAAACTGGTCGAGAAAATTTGACAGCCGATCGGTGAGGAACAGAAGGGTCAAATAGGTGTGGGTAAAGAATATGGATGTAGATCTGAGTAGCGGTGATCTAACAGGAAAGGAAGAAGGGAGGAATGGAGAAATGAGAAGGGCGGGAGGAGGGTGGGCAGTGAGGTTGCGCCGGACATCAGAAACATTGGTGGCACCGATAGAGGGGCAGCTACGGACAAGGGGAGAGGGGATGGGGCGACGGCGGTCACGGGGCTTAGGCAGCCGGAAAAACTAAAGGGCTACAGATGGAATAACACCACAAGAAAATCTACTTTTAGCGACGGAATTTTCCGTCTCTAAAAGTGGATATTACGTCTGTAATACTTTTAGCGACAGACAGTCCGTCTCTAAAAGTCCGTTGGTATAAACCCCGTTACTAAAAGATTAGCGACAGAATTTGGTAGTCCGTCGACAAAAAGTTTACTTTTACCGACGGAATTATATGCCTCTACCGACGGAATATTCCGTCGGTAAAGATATTTTATGTAATTTCTTTATTTTTTAATTGTTTTTATAAAAATGACAAAAAGATTATTAGCGACAAATTTGCCGTCGCTAAAAATCCGCCGCTAATTACTTTTAGCGACAAATAATCTGTCGCTAAAAACATGTCATTGAAAACAAAAACCTTTTAGCGGCTTATTTCCGTCACAAAAAAACAAATCCATTTGTTTGAAATACATTCAGCGACGAAGTTTTGTCACTAAATGTCCGTAAGCAAAAGTTAAAAAAAAAGAAGAAGAGCTATTTCTTAATCCATAGACAATTAATCCTAGTTAACAAATCTATCAACAATATCATGCTTATTTAAGCTAGCATTCTTTCTTTACCAAATTTCAAGCAATACAAATAAAATTGAAATCATACACCACCAACTAAAACTCAATACTCAACAACAAAAATTAGATATTCAACGAGTATAATATATCATATCGTACGAATCCCAAAACAAAATTACAAGTTATAATAGGAACTTTTGGTAGCTCTCTGCGAGTAATACAATAAAGCATGTGGCTGAGGAACATTGTTGTAAGATCTCTAGCTTGAATGTGGTGCCAAAAAAATTCTGCAAGAAATGGAGAGGAAGAAAAATGCACTAACTGTGAAACCTCAGTAAAAAAGCCTAGCCATTCATCCTTGTCCTCAACATAATTTTTGGCTGACTCAACCCCTGCATTAATACATACAACAGCCATACCATAACTGTCACCTTGGAGGACTTCACCTTAGAGTACAAATATATAACTGAAACACAATTCACCAGACTCTTGATAAGAGTATTATCGAACAAACAAGTATGCTTGCACAACTTTGGCAGATATGCTAGCACAACAAATTTTCCAGTTTGTTCTAATTAGTACAACAATCAAGCTAGTGAAAACCAAAAAGAAAATGAACAGGGTAAGTAGAGCATTAACTTTTGAAAGAACATATATAGTACTGAGATTCCAAAATATTCATTTGGAAGCCAAAAACTCCAACTCACTCCATACTTGTCCCCATATATTAATTAGGGAGTAAATGAAAACGAGACCTTCCCCAAACACCCGTAATGCTGAGAGCCTTGTGCACTAGGGCCACCCCAAAATGAGACGACTACAGGAAGAAAAGAAGAAGCAATCACACATACCCCAGCACACGGTTGCTTTTGTAATTAAAATATCTCGCTCTATTTCCAAAATGTTTGCCAATGATGAACCAGATAGGATACTATTTAGTCACACAGTACCACTTTGCTCTACGTAGAAGCTCAAATAAAGTAAAATTCGCCTCTTAGCACGTATAAGACTAGGATTACATAATAAATCCCATGTCTGCAAAAAAATTCATGTACCCATGTGCCAGGTCCCTAAGAATTACCTATGTGTATCTTCCTACATAAGAGATCAAGGAAATTAAAGCAAATGTGAAGAAAAATCAATAATGAAATCGAACCTTGTAGAAAGCTCCGATACCCTCATTTTTAAGCATGGTCCTCGTCACTTGGCCTGCTGATCCCTGACCCAACTGAATCCTCACCTGTAATTGACAAAAGAACCAATTAATTTATCACAAATAACCTCAAAGCAAGAAGCTCATTACAACACAACTTAACTAATCCAAATTCAAAGCTTTTGATAAACGAGAGGGAGCTTGGTAGAAGTACCTTTTAAAATCATAAAATTCAAAATTGTGCTTCCTGCATAACTTTGAAACTTAGAGAGCTGAGTAAATATTTTGCTCAAAGACAGGGGGGCTAAGTAGCACAATAATTCTACTTGTTAGCAATAACAATGCAATTCTATAATCTCTTTCACCTAGCTACATGGACTGTGCAAATGTAGGTTGGGATGCAATTTGGTTTTCTCGTCAATGATATTTTAGCATAGTGATGCTTTATATTTCAAAAAAAAAAAAAAAAAAACAAAGAGAATGAGTTTCACTAAGATAATGCATACATACATGATAAAGGATAATAGTCAACATCACTCAGGTATTTATATTTCTTGAACAAATTACCTCACTAATTAAGACATTTAGAATTGTATTAACGATAACTACGTAAATATTGAAAAATGTATCTCATTTTGGTACAATACTATGCTAATTGATTATACCAATCTATCTAAAACTATCGTCAAGGCAAAAATATTTCGAATTTTCACCAATATGCTAATTTTCTAGTCCTTTCTATCTTTTCATATCCATATTCGGATCGCCCAATATGATGTGAGGCTAGATTCACTCTTATAATAAGAAATTCACACTCAAACTTATGTTGAGTTGATAAGATGCATGGAATCTTGAATGAGATTAATGAAATTTGAAGATTGTAGTTTTTATGAAATGTATAAACAATTTTTTTTCATTGAAGTATCATTTATGCATAGTATAAATGTGTGCATATTATTTTCTAGCATCCACCTACCAGGATGAACAGCATGAAGGCGCTCATTATGGAGGTTCTTGCAAGTGTATATACTCCGTTGATAATTACATTACTTAAGGTTATGTTTTTTTTGGATGAGAGAACATGCATTAAATTTGTCACGATTCGAAACCAAAGTTGGGCCTGTGACTTATGTCTCACCGGCCACAGGCCCATTGGACTTTCACCAAGGCTCTCTGTCAGGGCCTTACTCGCTAAAATCAATACAAATTGTACCGAAAACGAAAACTACATTTTTCATGTAAAATCTGCTTTTTGAATATCATTACGATCCTTCGTATCTGTAGGAAAATTCTGCTGCAATTAGTTAAATGCTATTTTCGAACAATGCATTTCCCTTAGCTAACCCGTACTATGATGTAATAGTAAAAGTGTCAATTAGCGTAATTATTTCGGTGAGAATAATAGGTTATAAGACAATATATGTAAAAAAAATATATAAGAAAATCAAATAAAATTCAAAAACAAAATGCAATTCTGTATTCTCTTTTAATTAGGCTTCCTGCATAACTTTGAAAATTTGCTCAAAGAAAAGGTTCAAAGCAGAATAATAAGCATAATTGTTACCAATAAAAATGCTTATTATGTATTCTCTTTTAATTGTCTGGTGGTTAAAGTTAGGCCTGGTTTTTAACTAGAATGATCATCACATTTCATCCTTGTGATGGTACGGCATCCTAAGAGGTCAACTAGATTACATAATTAAGATAACTTTAAACTTGCAGGTACTATTCCCGCAACGAACTTCAACATATCTACACTACAAATGATGTCAGTTGTATCCAATCAACTCTGGGGAACACTGTCGTCGTATGTGAGCCATTTACTAGTCAACCTTGAAAGGCTTTATCTTGCATACAATAGCTTGTCTGGAAATTTACCCTACTCAATTTCAAATGCTTCAAACTCACTCGCCTAGACCTGAGCGCTAACAGTTTCAGTGGTATAGTTCCGAATTCACTTGGTAATTTGCGACTCCTCAAGGTCCTTAGGATGGGGGACAACAATTTCATCAATGGACCATCATCTCCAGAATTGAGTTTCATCACTTCCTTGACAAAATGCAAGAAACTAAGAGTCTTGTCAATTAGACGTAATCCTATAGCTGGCACCCTTCCAGTTTCTATTGGAAATTTATCCGCTTCTCTCCAATATTTTTATGCATACAGATGTAGAATCAGAGGAACCATTCCTAATGAGATTGGTAACTTGAGTTTTTTTGGAAATGAGTTGAGTGGATTTATTCCAAATACCATCAAAGGGTTGTAGAAGCTTCAAGAGATAGACGTTCATGATATTAAGCTACGAGGGTCCATTCCAAATGACCTTTGTCAACTCCCTAACTTGAGTGGCTTAATTAAACTTGCATACCAACCAGCTTTCCGGTCCGGTGCCAGCATGCTTATCGAACATCAGTTCTCTAAGAGAACTTTATTTAAGTTCCAACAAATTAACTGCTACAATACCAGCAAGCTTTGGACACCTTAAGGATCTACTAGAATTCGATGCATCCTTCAACTCTTTACATGGCAGTCTACCTTCTGAAATTGGGAATCTAAAGGCTATTACGTTATTAGATCTATCATATAATAATTTCTTTGGTGATATCCCTAGCAGCATTAGAGATTTACAGAATTTGGTCAATCTTTCTTTGGGACATAATGAGTTGATGGGGACTATTCCGAAGACATTTCAATCTTTAGTAAGCCTAGAAATCTTGGACTTGTCTCACAACAACCTCTCTGGTGTAATTCTCAAGTCTTTAGACGAACTCTTGTATCTCAAATACCTCAATGTGTCTTACAATAATTTACATGGTGAAATCCCAAGTGGGGGACCATTCGGAAACTTTACAAGTCAATCTTTCCTGCCAAATGAAGCTTTATATGGTGCGACTCAATTTGGTGTTCATTCATGCAAAATCAATTCTGTTGGTCAACTGAAGACACTTAAAATGGTGGTGATTATATGTGTTTCATCTGCAATCTCTTTGATTGTGCTTCTCTTCACATTTGTACTTTTGTGGATAAGATGCCAAAAGAACAAGAGACTTCCCATAGAAATTGATCTACAGCCAGTGACAAAACATCATAGAATCACTCACCAAGAAATACTAGAAGCAACTGATGGTTTTGATGAAAGCAATTTACTTGGTAATGGAAGTTTTGGATCAGTATACAAAGGGGTACTTTATGATGGGATGGTTGTGGCCATAAAGATATTCAAATTGAAACAAGAAAGAGCACTTCAAATTTTTCACGTGGAGTGTGAAATAATCTGCAATGTTCGTCATAGAAACCTTATAAAAATCGTTACAAGTTGCTCCAACCCTGATTTCAAAGCTTTAATACTTGAATATATGCCAAATGGGAGCTTAGAGAAATGGTTGTATTCTTACAGTTTTGTCTTAGATATATGGCTTGTGCATTAGACTGTTTTCATCATGGTTGTGCACCACCTATAGTTTACAGTGACCTGAAGCTTAGCAATATCATGCTCGACGAAAATATGGTCGGGCACCTGAGTGACTTTGGAATCACAAAGCTGTTAAATGAGGAAGAACGGGCGGCACATACTATGACCCTTGGCACGATTGGATATATAACATATTTAGCACCAGGTGATAGACATTGCTTTTCAATTTCATCCACTTAAAGAAAAACTAACTAGACTTATGTTTCCAATTCTATTGTATTTCCTTATTATTCTCTTCATTCTTTTGATAAGTTATCATATGTAGAATATGGGTTTGGAGGAATTGTATCCAGAAGCTGCGATGTTTACAACTATGGAATTATGCTGATGGAGACGTTTACTGCGAAAAAGCCCATTGATGAAATGTTTCCAGGACATATGACACTAAAGTGCTGGGTGAAGGAGTCGCTTCCAAGTGCAGTAATTCAGGTACTAGATAGGAATTTACTGAGGCAAGAGGGTGAAAATTCATTGGCGGGCTTGGACTGTGTATCATCCATATTGATGTTGGCTGTGGACTGTGTTGCTGAATCACCAGAGCAAAGAATCAACTTTAAAGATGTCTTGGCAACACTAAAGAAAATCAAAGGTAATTTATCTTAAGAACAAAATTTGGCTGCTACCCCCGTTGTAGGAATCGTCCTTCAACCCCACATATAGTGACAATTAATAGTCACTAAATGTCTCTAGTGACTTTTCTGTTGACACTTTCAGCGACAACTCTTAACGACACTTTTTTAGCTTCACTAAATAAAAGTCACTAGAAAGATTTGACAATCATTAATTGTCGCTACATGGGGGGGTAGGAGGAAGATTCCTTCAACCCGGGTAGTAGCCAAAAATTTTCCTTATCGAACTTAAAGGGAGCTGCTAGATAAAAGTATTCAGGGTGCACGACAATAAGCAATATGAGGATGTAATAAATCTCCAGAAGACACCAGGAAGGCTACCAGTGTACTGTCCATTTAATCATATGTTGTAAGGTTCTTCCATGTTTTATTTCCAGCAGGTTCGAATTTTGGCTTCATTTTTAAGTTTCTCATCCAGCTTGTTGGACTCTGTTTCACTTCTCATCCGGTCGAATCTTTGCTGTTGAAGAACCATTGTGTTTTGTACACCAGTGCGTGAAGTATCACTACTTATGCGATAAGCTGTTATCACCTTCAGAAATCATGCCAGTGTTCAAAATGAGAAAGGCCAAGGAGTTTAGCCATTTTGTTTGAAAATATACAATGAATGGTTGGCATAGTTAATTATGAGCACAAACAAGAAAAATGACGAGAAAAACTCTTAAGATTTGATGACTTTGATGCCGCATATCTTAACATATCGAGCGAACCTCAAACAGTTACTTGAATCGGTTAAGGAGTGACTGACTAGGGTCTACTTAAACTAAAGAAAGAGGGTCACTTGATAGTAACAGTAATAGAATGCCAACGTTGTTACTGCTACTGGATAACGATCCTTTTCATTAGCATTATTCATTTCTTTTCTTGCAAAGCATTAGAAATTTGGAAACTCTTTAAGGAGGCTTTTTGCCTGTAATTCCTAACTCGAGCATGTCCAAAGCCTTCATTTAGATACTGAAGATATGCAATAAGTTGGATAATCGTACTCCCTCAACATTAGTAGGCAGCATTCTTAAAAACATTGGAAATCTCTCATTCCTTGTTTCCCTCGACATTAGCAACAATAGTTTTTGCAGCGACTAGAAGAAATATATTTGGATGACAACGAATATTTATGGCCAAATTCCGCCTGGTTTATGTAGATGTTCCTGTTGGAGACAAATCGATCACTCAAACTCACACTTTGTTGCACTCAAACTCATACACTCACTTATATGAGGAGGACAATAAGAGAACTTGAGGAGAACACTTTCATTCCACTTCATCAAAATGATTGAGGTACATGAGTTTATATAATGCCTGAAAGTAACTCCCAAACTTACAATAATCATACCACTCACCCCACTATTTACACAATTACTATACCACTACTCATCTTCATAACCAGGCTAATAATGCATTTGTAACATATGCACCACTAATATATTATTAACACTCCACTAACATATTAGTAACACCCACTAACACATGACTAATGACCACTAACATGTCATTAACACACTAATATGTTGCACTAATCACCACTCTAAATACTAAATCAAGTTTATTTTCCAACAACCCCCTGTAAACTTGATTTATGTCTTCAAACAATATTCATCATTGGGAAGCTTGATAAACGCCAACAATGGTCTTCATCTCCAATTCCATAGATAGCAACAACCTTATTTGCCATTTCTTTTGACGTGTATAGTATGTGAGTCATCTTCTTATTGTACCTCCGGCATTTCTCCGTCACTCGCTTGAATACTTGATTTTTACGACTTCCTTTGGACATTTCTTGTCGCTCTTCCGAGTCAAAGAACGCCTCCATATTTACCCAGCCTGTATCACTCAACAAATTCTCCACACATAGTTGAGGATAACTTGTTTCACTTTGCACAAAATCATTTTCCTTTGTAGGCATGAAAAACAACTCGCAAGGAGGATTTTTAACGAAATAAGATTTCAAAATACTATCCTTAGTGGCATATCCACGTGGCATTACCACATCATTCTTAGCCACGAACAAGTATGAACCGACCACATTTTCTCTTTGTAAAGAAAATTTAAGAGTCATACCTGAGTTGTTCATGTTTTGACCTCCGTGAACTTTTACTTCTTTGTCAATGCTTTCATCTTCCATCTCTTCATATTGAGTATTGTCATCACAATCTGTGTTCTCGCTCTCCTCTATCTTTTCAAATGGTGTTTCTCTATTCGTCAACTCTTCATTCTCATTGGCTTCAAAAGCCTTGAACTCTTGTTCATCACATGTCTCCTCTATTTCATTAGCTTTGGAAGCATGAAACTTGTTTTCATCTCGCATTAGAGTTTCTTCCTTGAGATGTTCACCATCTTCATTTCTGAACTCATCTTCTTCCCAACTTTGTACCCAATACTCTTTGGGTAAAAAGTCACGTCTACGGTTGGAAGCAATGACCTCGATCATTATCCAAAAATCACTTGGAGATCCTACATCTCCAATGCGCATCCATATCACTGTATGGATGGCCTTCTGCAATACTCGGAGTGGCTTATCTTCCTTCTTTTGTCGAACTTCTTTCGACAAGCTACCATGTGGTTCTTCACCAACCACATCCCACAAATCACACGATTTGAGATACAATGAAAGGACACTCTTCATTCTCACATAATTTGAGAACATCAATTTCTCACACCAAATATCCATTTTGGATACTTTTTTCTACAACCGTAATGACTAAAATTTAACGCCGCAACGTCCACTAGGATTGTTGTGGCTCTGATATCACTTTGTTGGAGACAAAGGGATCACTCAAGCTCACACTTTGTTGCACTCAAGCTCACACTTTGTTGCACTCAAACTCATACCCTCGCTTATATGAGGAGGACATGGAGAGAACTTGAGGAGAACACTTTCATTCCACTTCATCAAAATGATTGAGGTACATGAGCTTATATAATGCCAGAAAGTAACTCCCAAACTTACAATAATCATACCACTCACCCTACTATTTACACAATTACTATATATACCATTACTCATCTTCATAACCATGCTAATAATGCATTTGTAACATATGCACCACTAATATATTATTAACACCCCACTAACATATTAGTAACACCCACTAACACATGACTAATGACCACTAACATGTCATTAACACACTAATATGTTGCACTAATCACCGCTCTAAATACTAAATCAATTTTATTTTCCAACAGTTCCAGACTTCAGTTCATGCCATTGACGTTTAACAAATTCAGCGGATCAATACTAAGTGAGATTGGTGATAAACCAGCAACATTCTTTAATTTATCTACACTACAAGAAGTTGGACTTGCAGGCAATCACTTTTCAGGAGTGCTGCCGTCGTTAGTAGGGCAGACACTACCCAATCTTGAAAAACTCTTACTTGGAGGAAATAAGTTCACTGGAAGTTTACCTGAGTCACAAATGCTTCTAAATTGTATAGAATAGACCTTCAAACTGTTAGATTGTAAAGAATGGAAGTGGAGAAATGTATTGCATTTTCATAAAGTGTTTCGGCAGTACAACTTTGTTGCTTTTCTGCATACATGTGCATGACTAAGTTAAGGATAAGATAATGTACATGTGTGAATTTGAATCTAAACATATTCAAATGGATTTTGTTTTTGAATTTGAACTTTGGATGGGTTCATCTTTTTGTGCTCCAATAGCCCCCCGCAAACTCGGCATACGAAGAACGTTGAGCTTGGATCGTAGAATATTGAAACAAGGCAAGGACATAGGCTTAGTGAAGATGTCAGCCGGTTGATCCACACTGGAGATGAAACGAACATCAAGAGCACATTTGGCGACTCATTCTCAGATGAAATGGTAGTTGATCTCGATGTATTTGGTGCGAGCATGGAACACTGGATTTAATGTGAGATATACTGAGCCAATATTGTCACACCAGAGGGTGGGTGGTCGAGAGGATCTAAAGCCAAGTTCACATAACAGAGACTGTAACCACTCTACTTTAGAAGTGACTGTGGCTAAGGCTTTGTACTCAGCTTCGATGCTCGAGAATCAGCAACAGTTGGTTGTTTGCGGGAGCTCCAGGATATTAAATTAGGGCCAAGAAAAGCACAGTAGCCACTGATGGAGCGTCGATCATCAGGGCAGTCAGCCCAGTCAGCATCAAAGAATGCAGAGAGAGATAAGTTGGAGGACCGGGTGAGAAAAATACCATGATTAATGGTGTCCTTAAGATACCGTAGAATTCGCTTGACGGCTGTCCAATGTTCAGACGTTGGGGCATGCATGAACTGAGCAACCTTATTCAACGAGAAGGAGATGTCAGGGCGTGTGAAGGAAAAAGATACCGGAGGGCGCCAACAATACTCCTATACTCAGTAAGAGATGAAAGGAGACTCCTTTGGTGGCGAGAAAGTTGGGTACTTGTGGACATTGGCGTGTGAACGGGTTTGGCATAAGAGATATTTGTGCGCTGTAATAGGTCAGCGATGTACTTCCTTTGTAATAGAAAAAGGCCGGTGCGAGAGTGAATGACTTCAATGCCCAGAAAAACGTGAGGAACCCTAGGTCCTTAACAGAGAATGCAAAATTTAAGTCACTGACAAGCTTGTTGATTGCAGCACCCGTGTTTCCCGTTAGGATAATGTCATCCACATAGATTAAGCACTACAAGAAAAGAGGGCATTAGCGACGGACTTTTAGCGACGGACCAAATTCCGTCTCTAAAAGAGTTTTCAGCGACGGAAAACACCCGTCGGTTTAAAGTCCGTCGGTAAAAATATTTAACGACGGAATAATTCCGTCCGTTAAAAAACCGTCGGTGAAAGTAGGGTTTTGCCGACGGACTTTTACCGACGGAACACACCCGTCGGTAAAAATATTTTAACAACGGAATAATTCCGTCGGTAAAAATACCCGTCGGTGAAATGAGGTTTTTGCCGACGGAATTTTACCGACGGGTATTTTCCGTCGGTAAATGCCTTAAAAAGATCAGATCCCCTTCTTCTTTTCTTTCTCCCGTTGCTCTCTCTCTCTCTCTCTCACCGGCGATTTATCCTCCGTCGCCATCCCCGGCAACCTAGCCCCCGACGGAATAATCCTGCCACCGCCACCGACGCCGCCACTGCCGCCCATCTTCAAAACCGAAGGACCGCCGCCACCACTGCCGCGCCGCCACCACAACCGCGGTAATCGAGCTCGGTTGGAAGGTATCGGTCTCTTCTTCTAACACACGAATCATCGACTCGTAGTTCCTTTTTGCCCTAGATTTTGCTATCTTATGTTGAGATTTTGTTGTGCTGTGTTCACACATTGCTCTTTTTGGATCAACTGGATGAGGATATACATTGCACTGTAGATGTGTGGATTTGTGCCTATATAGATGGACTGTTGCTAGTATATGACATTGTTTTAATCGCCTATCTTTGTATGCATGTCAAGGGGGCCGTGATTATTGAATGGGCAAAGGGGACAAAAATTATTGAATGGGCAAAATTCAAGCCTATTGGAGTATTTTCTTCTTCTATTAGCTGCAATCTGTAACTGAGATAGGGTTAGGTTGATCTACATTTGAAAGTAATGAGAGGTGGGGGCGGGGGGGGGGGGGGGGGAGGGGAGGGGGAAGAAGGCTTTACAAGGTCATTGATTGCCCTCAGTTTATTTTAACGAGAAACTCATCGGGCTTATCTTAACTAGTTCTAGAGTTGTAGGTGAGTAATCAAGGGGTAGGTGTTGGCTAAATAGCTTATATAGAATTGATGTGGTATAGTAGCACACTAGCACCCCTGTTTAGATGCAGAGATATAGTTTGTTTCGGATGCGTTACAGTCAAAGATCAGTTGTTTTGATTGCTGTAAATAGATGTAGAGATATAGTAGGTAGCTTCAAGATGGCCTCTATTTTGTATTACCTCATCGCGGCGTGTAGCTTTGCTAAATAAGCAGCCACTTCGTGAAGGTTTTTCTGTCACACTAGCTAGCTATAAGTGTGGCATACCTATCGTTTCACAACGAACAGTATGATCCATAGAGTTCAACGAAAACCCTGAAATGCTGGTGTTCCTGAAAGTTAAGGAACACTCTAAACATGAAAGGTGAACCTTAACTATGTTGCTGTTGTTAGTTGTTAATTGTTATGTTGGAAATGATGGATGCATTTAGGGAGAAGACTTGCCTCGACTGGTCTTGAACAGTATAAGATCTTCACAGTAGCCATTATTAGACTTAGTTCACAACTTTGTCCGATGCCGTGCTTGAGATTATACACTTGAACAGTCTTGTTTAGGTATTTATTTCCCCAAACTTTGGCTTTGAACAGTGTTTAATTTGGATCATCAGATGGAGCCAATAACTCTCACTGTTCCTTGAGTCTTCTTGTAAGGGAATCCAATTTTATTATATTGTCTGAGAAGTCAATTGCTTTCACGTCTTTTCGTTGCCAATTTACACTGTTAAATTGTACGTTCTTTATGTTTCTGTGAAGCAGGTGACATCATTTTAGTTTTACCTTTTGCTGCTGGCTATGATTTTATGTTACGTATGTAGCATGTAAAGCACATTTATTATGGTTTCAGCTACAAACTCGTTAGATATATGTAGCCTTGACGCGTGAGCATGAAGACTGTTACCTTCTCCCAGAACATTCTCCTTAGAAAATGGCCTATTCAGCCACTCATCAGCATCCTACTCTTTGTTTATACATGACAGATCACTTTCACGCAAAACAATATTCTCTGGACTCCATAGCATTGTTCCTTGGGAGCTCCATGCTCCATGACCTCCATCGCTGATACCGATCACAATCTTTGCACTTTGGAGCAAGGACTCATCTCGCTGATAGGAACCCCCCCCCCCCCCACCCCCCCACACACACACACACAAATTTAATTCCTAGCCGATCTGTGTTACTCCCTCGCACCCAGTACAAATTTAATAAAGTTTGTATAAGTTGAACATGGTGACTAAAGTACAATATGGGACCTGGACTGCTTAGTCGTCTTACATGGTTAAACCGCACCTTGTTTTCCATGTTATGATTGTAAGTCTCTAGGCATTTTAAGAACAGCATGCAGTTGTTTTAGGACCACTTTATAGAATCTACTGGTGGTCCTTTATGAAAAGAATTGGAGGTTTTCCATGTACATTAGATTCAATCTTCATTAGAAGATATACGCAATCAATTTACTTATATATCTGTAATCTAAGTAGTTGCATATCTATATCAAAGAGTTGCATGCCTAAATCTAAGGGAGTTGCATGCCTAAATCTAAGGGAGTTGCATGCCTAAATCTAAGGGAGTTGCATGCCTAAATCTAAGGGAGTTGCATATGTTACGTTAACCCCCCCCCCCCCCCCCCACACACACACACACAAATTTAATTCCTAGCCGATCTGTGTTACTCCCTCGCACCCAGTACAAATTTAATAAAGTTTGTAGATTTCTAAACCTTGATTCTCTTACTCTTTTTCAAGCTTCATATAAAGTGTAAAATCATCTTCGATTGAATAATCATCGATTGGTTTTTCATGTTAAAGTAGGTTAAATGGCTTCTGCTTCGGTGAACAGGGACGTTTCAGTCAACAGGCATTTCTTCAAGGTCATGATGCCTGGTTTTGAGACAGAACTTGTATGTCATCCCGCTTTCTCTATGTTTTCATGTGTGTTAAAAGTTTTATCTTTGGTTAAAAACTTACATGTCTTAGTGTATTATGAATATGTTAGGCCATACCGGTAGCATTTTGGCGATTGCTCACCACGTTGAGATTTGAAGCAACTTTAACCAGCCGTAAGGGGTCATGGCTTGTTCAATTGAAGAAGAAGGTTGGCGAAGAGGTTCTTTGCTTCGAAGAGGGTTGGAACGAATTCGTGCAACAACATGACCTCCATCTAGGAGACTTTGTAGTCTTTCAACACATGGGGCAAATGCGTTTTCAAGTCAGCGTGTTTGATGAAAGCACTTGTGAAAAGCGTTTCCCCTAATGTACATTTTGAACTATTTATCGATGATTTTGAACAATATTGTATTATTGATCGATGATTTTGAAAAATATTGTATTATTGATCGATGATTTGTTTTAATCGATGATTTGTTTTAATCGATAATTTTAGATTGTTAATCGTGCATTTGATATACTGAGATTGTTGACGGAGGATGGGACTCAATTGGTTTGAATTTTTTTATTACAGGTTTGGGCATTAAAAAATAAAAAAAAATTAAAAAAATGACTTTAACTTTTAGCGACGGATTAATTCCGTTGCTAAATATTTTATCCCATCGCTAATTTCGTAAAAAGAAAATAAATTAAAGTACGTAAAACATAATTAGCGACGGAATATCCGTCGCTAATTACGAATAAATCCGTCGCTAAAAGTTCTATATTAGACGACGGATTTTATAATTCCGTCGCAAAACTTTTAGCAACGGCCTTTTATACGAGGGGCTTTTAGCGACGGTCATTTCGTCGCTAAAAGTTTTAGCGACGGAATATAGGCCTTTAGCGACGGGAAAATCCGTCGCTAAAGACCTTATTCCTTGTAGTGAAGATACATAAAAAAATATTATGGCCTCGAAATAAAAAGAGAGAAGTGTCTGATTGATAGGCAGTAAAGCGTAGCTGAAGTAAACGCTGAGATAGGAGTGCATACCAAGCTCGTGAAGCTTGCTTAAGGCCATAGAGTGCTTTTCGTAATTTGCAGACATGTGAGGGAAATTCGGGGTGTTGAAAACTGGGTGGTTGAGTCATGAAGACATCTTCTGTCAAGTAGCCATTCAAGAAGGCATTATTGACATCGATTTGGTGGAGTGGCCATCCCTAAGATATAGCAAGTGATAGAACAACTCGAACAATAGTGGGTTTAATAATAGGGCTAAACGTCTCACCGTAGTCGATGCCTGCTTGTTGTTTGTAGCCTTTGGCAACCAAGCGGGCCTTGTAACGTTCAATACAGTCGTCAGCGTTTCTTTTAATGTGAAACAACCATTTACACCCAATTATGTTGGCGTGACAGGGAGACAGGACCAGTGTCCAAGTGCCATTGCGTATGAGGGCATTATACTCGTCTTGCATAGCGGTACGCATGAGAATGTTTGGATGCTTGAGAGTAACAAGTAGGTTCAAGCTCAGAGAAGAAGGCAAAGAGAGGGTATTTGGAGATGGTGTAAATTATGGGTTTGTGTGTGCCAGCTTTGGACCTAGTGATCATGGGATGAGAGGGAGGGGGAGGGGTGGTCGTGGATGAAGGTGGTGAAGAAGTAAGTGGTTGCACATTGGTGGAAGAACGAATGTGTTCGGAAGGTGGCGTGGAAGAAATGGGAAGGGAAGTAGGTGGTGATACATTTTGAGTTTGAGTGTCAGTTGCAATGTGGCGTGAAAAAGGGGTGAGATGAACATTATGAGGATGTGATGAATTTTAAGTTTGAATGGGAGAGATTTGAGGATCACTTGGCTGTAAAGAATTTAAATTAAGTGAGTGGGAAGACGAGGGAAGGGAGGCGGCAGAAGGTGAAGAGGGGGGAGGGGGGACACGTGGGGTGAGGGGGGATTGAATGGGATTTAAATTGAAAGTGGGTGAGTGAGGATATAAATGAGAGGAAGTAGGAGAGAAATTAGTGGGTTTTAAATTGAAAGTGGGTGAGTGGGAGATAATTGGGGGGGGGGGAGGGGAGAGAAATTAGTGGGATTTGGTGGGAGTGGGGTAGTGAATCTGGGAGTGTGAATGAGTTTGAAATAAAAAATTGGGCGAGTCTTGAGAGGAGGAAGGCAGGCGTGTGGAGGGGAGATGAGGGGACACGTGGCGTTGTGGAAGAGATAAATGGTGATTTGAAATGGCTGTGGGACCCACGAATAAAGGAGAATATGCTAAGGGAATATGGGAAGAAGTTAGTAAGATAGTGCAAATACCCTACTTATTAAAATCTCAAGTGTGGTGGAGATGGCAAAGGTCTCGAGTAGTGATCTCGAAGTCTCGAGTTCGAATCTTCATACCGACAGGTCATATATAAATTTATATCAATTGCAATTCTGACAATATCAAAAAAAAAAAAAACACTACTTATTAAGTCAAAATTTATTTTGGTGTAACACATTTGTGGTATTACATAACTACCAATTTACGATGACAAGTGGCATTTCAAGAATTTTTTTTAAAAATAAGATAAAATAAAAATCTTAATTGGTAAGTAATTACTTATAAAAATATATTTAGTTTTCACAAGTTAAAATTTATCAGAAAATATAGTTAGAAAAATTTAAAGGCCAAGTTTGATACAATAATAATATTTTGTTAACTTATCAGTACTACTTATTAACTCAAAATTTATTTTGATGTAACACATTTGTGGTGTTACATAACCACAAATCTACAATGATGAAAAGTGGCATTTCAAGATTTTTTTAAAAAAATAAGATAAAATAAAAATCTTAATTGGCAAGTAATTACTCATAAAAATATATTTAGTTTTCACAAGTTAAAATTTATTAGAAAATATAGTTAGAAAAATTTAAAGGCCAAGTTTGATACGATAATAATATTTTGTTAACTTAATTTTCTGTTATTTAATATTCATTTTACTGAATATGACAATAAACACGTATACGTGATGTTTGATTTTTTTAACAAATTTGACTATTAATTTCTTTTGCGCATTGACTCGTTTCTTTTATTCGAATTCTTATAGTCAGCCGCAGAGTAGGAGAGAGGAAAGGTGGTGGAGGGTAATGCGTGGGACCCATTGGTAGAAGGAAGACCCGGAAAAATATTTTCAGAAAATGAGACATGGTGTGTAATATAAATACGTCCAGTATCAAGATCCATGCATTTGTAGCCTTTATAAATGGGGCTGTAGCCGAGAAATAAACAGGTTTTGGATCTAAACTCCAATTTATGAGAGTTGTAGGGACGAAGGTGCGGGTAGCACACACACCCAAAGACTTTTAGGCGATGGAAGTCCGGAGGGGGCAGGAAATAATTTTTCCAAATGACACAAATTTTTAAGCAGCGGAGAGGGCAATCGATTTAAAAGGAACAAGGTCGTGCTAAACGCATCATCCCAAAATCACTGAGGGAGATGGGCATGAGCAAGAAAAGAGAGGCCAGTTTCAACAATGTGACGATGTTTGCGTTCCGCCGCACCATTTTGCTCAAGAGTGTGTGGGCACGAGAGGCCGTGAAAGATGTCGTTGTGTTTGCAAAAATTTCGACGATATTCACCACCCCAATTAGTTTGCAAGGTGCGAATTTTGTGCCTAGTTAAATTTTTCACTAATTTTTTAAATTGAGTAAAAACATGCATGACATCAGATTAAGTTTGAGAGAGAAGAACCAAACATAACGGCTGAAATCATCAATAAAATGTACATAGTAGCGATAACCTTGATGGGAGACAACGGAAGAGGGGCCCAAAGATCACTATATATTATTTCCAAAGGCAAAGATGACATTACATGAGTAGACTGAAATGGAAGACGGTGACTTTTGCCAAAGTGGCAAGCTTGACAATTCAAACTATTTTTATTTTTTGTAGCGGGAATTGAAAACCTAGACAATATTTGAGATATAACACTGATTGATGGGTGACCCATTCGATAGTGCCAGAGCTGAAGCGGTGCACGAACACCAACTAGAGCAGGCGGACACGAACAGTGATGCTGGGACAACTGAGGTGATGGAAGAGATGGCTCAAGTTGATAGAGACCATTTTTAAGTCGGCGTTGAAGAAGAACTGCCCCCGAGGTGCGATCCTTGACAAGTACGACATGAGGATGAAATTCAAAGAAAACATTATTGTCAGTAGTGAATTGACAAACAGACAAAAGATTTTTCGAGATGGACGGGACATGAAGCATGTTACTCAATTTAAAATTATTAGATGACGAATTTAACATGGAAGTGCCAACATGATGAATTTTCAGACATGTGCCATCACCCCACGTGTACTTGATCAGGGCCATGATTGTCGGTGTGCTGGGACAGATTGTTGATGTCATGGGTGATGTGATGGGTGGCACCTGAGTCAGGGTACCAAGCAGGGTCAAAAGGATAGGAGAGCTGGGGCCAGCGACATAGGCAGCAGTCTGTGTCTGGGACGAAGAATGTGGAGTACGGTGAGGATAATAAGGGCGAATATGACCTGGTTGGTTACAGTGGTGACACACAATGGTGGAGGCCAATTTTTGAGGAGGGTGATAGGGGTTAGTCGGTAGGGGAAGTAAAGGTGGTTTGGACAAAAGAGCTTCACGCCACTGATTTTTGTTGCGCTGAGAGTGACCGTCTTGAGAGTGCGATGAAGAGGATGACATATGATGAGGTCTCGTGTTTGCTGGGTGTGTAACAGCATGGGCCTGTGGAATAGAGCTTTCACGAAGTTGTTGACGATCCAAATGAGACTCATGAGTGAGAAGCATGGAGTAAAGAGTATCCAGGGAAATATTTTTCGATCGTGTGGTAATGGACATCACAAAAGATTGATAGTTGGAGCCAAGACCGACGAGCAGAGCATTTATAACATCATCATCAGACAGGGGCTGACCAATAGCAACCAACGTATCACGAATACGTTTGCCTTTTTGAAAATAATCATGCATAGACATGTCACCTTTTTTCAACTCGTGGAGATCAGAACGAAGATTAAAAAC
Organism: Escallonia rubra; assembly: GCA_033065855.1. Classification (NCBI taxonomy): domain Eukaryota; kingdom Viridiplantae; phylum Streptophyta; class Magnoliopsida; order Escalloniales; family Escalloniaceae; genus Escallonia; species Escallonia rubra. The sequence goes on along the minus strand of JAVXUO010001700.1, from coordinate 174,179 downwards.
CTTTGCTTTGGATTGAGACGCAAACATGCGATCAAGAGACAACCAGACTTCAGAAGATGTGTGAAGGCCAAGCACTTGAGCCAATATCGGTTCAGTAAGAGAAGACAGAATCCAACTTAATAAAAGTTGGTGTTCTTTATGCCATAAAATATATGCAGGATTTGGTTCCGGAGATATTTCAGCAGACAAGGATGGATGAACAACAGCAAGTTCATAGGAGGGAGATGGAACTGCAGGATCAGAGGTAACAAGATATTTTAAAGGTGGGGCAACTGAGCCATCAACAAAACCGATTGGATCATAACCTTGTAGGAGAGGAAGAAATTGACTCTTCCACAAAAGATAATTATCAGTGTTTAGTTTCACAGAAATGAGATGGTGAATATGATTAAGGGGGAAAAAGTTGAAGAAATTGAGTTGGTATTGGGAGGGAGAGCCATGATGGGCGTAATGGAGGTGGGCAGAGGAAGCAAAAAAATTTAGGCTCTTGATACCATTTTAGATTGTAAAGATTGGAAGTGGAGAAATGTATTGCATTTTCATAAAGTGTTTCGGCAGTACAGCTTTGTTGCTTTTCTATATACATGTGCATTACTAAGTTAAGAATAAGATGATGTACATGTATGAATTTGAATCTAAACATATTCAAATGGATTTTGTTTTTGAATTTGAACTTTGGATGGGTTTATCTTTGGGAAAATTGCAAAAAACACCCTCGTGGTTTGAGCCATTTGCAAAAAGACCCCTGTAGTTACAAAAGTTGCAAATATTCATTTGCGAGGGCAAAAGTGTTGCAACCAACGGTTTTTGTAACGAAATAAAAATATTGTCCAAAATACCCCTGTATATAAATCCTAAGATGTTTTATGTACATCAAAATTCTCGAGCAGAGACCACCCCAAGCCAACTGCCGCCACTCTAGCTTGCCATTCATCAACACAAGCCTAAGCCCTCTTTCTCTCACAACCACGCCGCCCCTACCACCATCACCCAGCCATGCCTGCCGTGTCCATAAGCCGAAGCCGTTCTCTCTCATCACCACTACAACCCCGCCTAAACCTAGATCTGATTTACCTAATTTGCATAAAGTCAGATCTAAGGTTTCAATCGCACATTGCGATTAAAAACCTAGATCTTAGTTTGTGCGATTAGGGTTCAAATTGTCGGTGGCCACACTGGGATTAATCTTAGCTTGTGCAAATTTTTTTGCGATAAGTTTGGGCGATGATGGTGGCAGCGAGATTGGGTGGGGCTGATGGTGGTGCCGATTGTGGCTGGCAAACGACGGGGTGGTGGCGGCGGGATTGTGAAGGGCTTACATCGACGGGGCACAGTGACGGGGATGCGGCAGCATAGGCACACAAGGCTGGGTAGTGGCAGAAATGGGTGGTGGTGGTGGATGAGGCTTGGTGAGAGTGGTTGCTAAGGTTTTGGCTTGAGGGGGCTGATGGCGGCAGGCGATTTGGTGGAGTAGGCGCCGGCGACAGTGATTGTAATGAGGTAGGTGGCGGCAGTTAGGGTTTAGGTGATTAGAGTAGGAAAGAAAATTATGGTTTAGGGAGAGAAGAAGAAATATAGGGCATTTTTGTCATTTTGTGAATTACTCTCTACAAAACGCACTGTTTTGGAGCGTGAACATCACATGCTGTTAGTTTGAACGATTGTTTTGACGGTTGCAACACTTTTGCCATCGCAGTTGTATCTTTGCAACTTTTGTAACTACAGGGGTTTTTTTGCAAATGGCTCAAACCACGAGGGTGTTTTTTGCAATTTTCCCTTCATCTTTTTGTGCTCCAATACAAACCATTTCACTGGTATAATTCCCAACTCATTCGATAACATAGTATCCCGGGAAGAACTTCATCTAGAGATAAATTTTATTGGAGAATCATCGTCACAGGAATTGAGCTGCCTCACTTCCTTGACAGCTTGCAGGAAATTAAAAGTGTAATACCCCGAGTTTTAGTTAGTTGTGTGAGTAATGATAAATAATAATAATAATAATAATGATAATAATATGTGTTGATCTAGAGTTAATTAATGGACTTTAGAAATTTTGGTTGAGAACTCTTTTAGTGACGAAATTAGTCTTTGGTAATATTTAGTGGCTAATGTAATTAGATTAGATATTAAGAAAAAGAAAATTTGAAGTTATATTGTGATTACATTAGTGATTAGGACTTTTATTTGTATTATAATTACACTAGCAATAAGGACTTTTAATTGTGTTAAAATTACAATAAGGATTTGAGACTTCAAGTCATATTAGGAATTTGATTGGTGAGCTATATAAGGAGGAAGAAGACATAAGAGTCTTCATAATTTTGAGACAAAAGAGAGAAAAGAGCTAGTGCATCTTTTTGAGGCATTCAAGAAAAAGGGTTGTGGTTGATCTAGGAGCAAGAGATTATTCACGACGTTAGATTCGCAACTTTGAGGTAAGGGGTTTTATGCTCTTCGCTTCTTATGATACCCATCCTTTTTGTGTATGTTTTGATGCAAAAATAAAATAAAATTCGTTTTCAAATTTCTTCGTTACCTATTAATGCCGTACGTTAGTTTCTATCCTTCTGTGTTATCGTCTTTTTCAGTGTTTCATCACCAATTTGTTAGCGCTGTTTTTCTTTGGTCTTGCATAAACCAGTTAGCGTTTACCACAAATCTGTTAGCCTTGTCTTTTTCAAGTAAAAGCTCTGTTGCGTTTTCTTTGTTTACTGTTCTTTTTTTTTAACGCAGCTATTACACCTCCGTTCCCAGTTTTACCTGTTGTTTAAAATATTCCGTACAGATTTTACGTTACAAAAGACTAAACTCTACACTGTTCGTTTTAGCCACGTAAAACTCTGCACTGTTCTTTTTCGTGTCAGAACTGTGACTGCAAAGTGACCAAACAAAGAAGAAAAACTATTTGATTTATGGGTCTGGCCGTACAGTCTCATATCAGACCCTCTTTTGGTTCTTAATAAAGCCATGGACTTTCTTGCCACGTGTCAATTTCTGGTCTTTTCGATTTTCGTGCCTTATGTTTTCATTGAAAATATTTCTTTTGGCAATAATCCATTCATCCGATCTCCGATTCAGCTGATTTTTATTCCGTTGAATTCGTATTTTTGTTCTCTTCGATTTGAGTCTACAATGACTATTTTTGGACTTCGAATGAATATTCGCTATATTTATCAAATTATTTTGTGGGTGATATTTGTGTTTGAAAGTCACTTTTAATTATCGTGACTTATGTGTGACGCGCCGGCTGCGATATTCGACATGGTCTAACCATGATTTGTGATGCTTAATAATAAGCAATTGTGTATGTGACACCCACAAGTTTTGATGAATTGTGTTTGAAATTCGGCTTATTGGTTATTTACCATCTTTTGGTAACATTAGATATTCGGTTGTGAAATTCGATTGAGTTATCTAAACTTTTATTTGTTGGTTCTACTTGATAACTCAAATTTGGTATTCGTCTTTTTGGCCCTCCGGGTGTAAAATCTTTTACTGGGCAATTCGTGCTCACCCCTTTTGTTTTGTTTCCTTCCCCTTCCAGGCCAAGAGTAGCACGGAGGGTGAGATATTAGTACTGCAGCGGAACTTGGTGTTCGCAATTGGGAGCATTAGACACTATTGATTTTATTTAGATAAACTCTTAGTTTAGTTCGTTCTTTTTATTGTTATTATTCGGATTAGACGTATAGATTGTAATAAGTTTTAAACTCTTTTGGAGTTAAGTATTTGGGATTCAGATTATTGTGTTATGGTGTTTTAGATGCTCTGCTCTACCATTACGATTGTTATGTTTTGGTCATGATTGGGTTTGGTTTAAGGACGTGTTCGGACTTTCGGGTTCGGGGCGTTACAAAAAGTGTTGCCTTAAACTTGCTCTTCCTTTGCCATAAACCAAATTTAAGCTGTTGCTCTTCCATAATCAGAAGTCAAACTAGATAATCAGATCTACCATGCTGTGAAGCTAAATGGTGAAGAGTGCTTCAATTTTTTATTTTTGTTTCAATCGAACCATGGCTAAGCATTAATGTAATGTGTAGCTGGCAATATGATCCATATTAGTGGTAGTCTAATACCATATAAGCTGATGAGTTGGTGTTAAACAACCACCAAATATTTTCTTCATACCGAGACCTTCGCATAGTTGGATACAATGCACCGGGTGATGCACATAACTTTTCAAATCAATTTTCTTATAGCAGATTGCCTACTTGATTTATCTCAATTATCGTTCATCCAGATCTTGTATTTAACATTTCATGAATCGTGTTTACTTGAGCCTAAAGTGTCGGGTGAAGGAGACACGGCCTGATACGATGACAACGGAGGTTATAGGTGCCAATTTGCTAGGGCAAGAGGGAGAACATTACTCACCAAAGCTGGAGTGTGTATCTTCAATCGCGGTGTTAGCATTGGAGTGTTCCACTGAATCCCCGATCAAAGGATCAACACGAACGGCGTACTGGAAAAGCTCAAGAAAATTCGAGTTAAGCTTGTATCTAATCTTGAAGCAACTGGAAGTTACAATCATCAGAGCAACAGTAGTTGCATTTGATTTTCCTTTCTCTGGTATCAGAGCAGCAGTAGTTGTATAATCTGCTAGTTATTATTACAATTTTAATCCACCAATTGGATTGAAAGAGATGCAGAAAGGTGGTGATCCTTGTATAGGGAAGAGGGTGGCAGGGGGAGACTGCCAATGGAACAAGGTTGTTCTGTTTAAAGAATGATTCTCCAAAAGTTGGTGCTTGCAAGGTTGGTTATCCTGGGAAAAGGCGCATGTGTGGTTTCGTAGGCTTGTTCGTTCGATTATCTTCACAATTGCGTTGATGGGTTTTCTTTTTCTTTTGGATTCTGTTTTGGTATCTTTTTTTGACCCTGCAAGTCTCAAGTCTAGTTCAGCCCCAAGAAAATCAACAGGAAAACAGGTAATGTATCACTCAATTTTGCCTATAGTGTTATGAGACCATTATCACGTTATGTATGTTCAATCTTCGTACTTAAAACTTGAAAGGCCGAAATTGAGTCCCTTAGATTAGAAACTGGTGTAGAATGCCAGGTTGCCTCCAGCCCCCAACCTCCAGCTGCCACCACCCTACCATCAACTAGTGATCGACTGTAGCCAGCCCCCCGCCTCCGGTAGACGATCGCTGGTTGATGGTAAGGTGGTGGCAGGTGGAGGTTGATGACTGGCGATAGTTGGCGGTGGTGGTTGCGATTGATGATTGGTAGTTGTAACTGCCAAAAGTGGCAAGCAATGACTGACTGCCTACAGCATAGAGCTAGGGACTGCCTGCAACCGGCAGCGGCGATGGTGGCTGGGTGATGACAGTGGCAGGTAATGACCACTATGAATGGGTTATGATGCCAAACCCAACATAACCTATAGGGAAATATGGTTATTCCCCTCAATATGGGGAAATATGGTTACTCAGTGAAGACACTTCATGTTGATGAGGGTGCAAATCGCACTAATATCTTTTGTTTTATATTCTGTGACCTGTATATACGCTACTCTAAATGCTGATGAGGGTGCATCGCACTGAGCAGTTTATTTTGAAGTTTGTCCGAGAAGTATAGACAAGCTCACCTCGTGTTTGTAGGCATGATTCCAATCGAGACGCTTAATGGAAATAGGAAAATACAGTTTGGGCGCTAAACCAAATGCTTGATGGTGGCAGTTAAGAACTGATAGTAAGTACCAAAGCCAGTTCGATGCAAGTCATGCCTAACACATGAGTTGATCTACCCTTATGTCAAGGTGGTCAATCACCTCCTTGATATTGCTAGAAGCAATGTCTGGTACAAACTGACCTACTAATTTTCTCAGCAAAGATTGATGGAAGCAAATTGATTGTTCACTTTCAGACTCACCCGCCCCCCCCCCCCCCCCCCCCCCCGCACCACACACACACACAAAACCTTCTCTCTCTCTCGCATAGCCAAGATAAATAAGACAAAAAGAAAAAAAAAATCCTTAAAGAAATAGGTACAGAACTAAAAAGAAGAAATTAGGTGTGCTTGGCTACTTATATAAAAGGTCGGATTCCGAATTAGATTCCCGTGATCAAAGTACTTTGAGCCTTTGATCATGGGGATCATGGGAAGGTCAGAGTTTCCAGGTTGCAAGAACATGTAATAAGGAATCTTTTACAAGTAGTTCATTCTTGTAACCTTGTTCCGAAGTATCAACCCAACGCCTCCTCATAAGATGCCAGTGGAGTCATTGTTTATATATATCCACCGAGTGGAAGAGTTATATTTCCACATAGACGGCCAGATCGAGGTATTAAACTTTCACAAGTCTATGCTAGTCAATGTCTTCGACAAGGTTTAAGGTTTATAAATGCAAGTCTACCAGGAGTCATACTCTTGGGCCCTTGTGAAGAAAGGATATGAACAAGACTCTGTCAAACATATTTTGTATTAAAGATAGCTGAACTTCGAATGCTTTAATTTGCCAGGCATGCCTTTTACTGCCTTAAGGTGAGATCTCCTGCTTCCCATTTGCTATGGCAGCAGCAGTATTTTTGGCTCTAATCATGAGTTTCTCGGCGGTAACTGCGGTAACCAACATCACCACTGATGAACATGCACTTGTTTCCTTGAAAGCCTCTATCATCACAAGCTGGTCCTCCTCTACCACACATGTTTGCAACTGGACTGGAGTCATTTGCAATCGCCACGGAAGAGTTGCCGCCTTGAACCTATCAAACATGGGGCTTCTGGGCACTATTCCCCCAAGCATTGGGAATCTCTCATTTCTTGTTTCCCTTGACCTCAGCAACAACAGCTTCTCTGGCGGTATCCCCAAGGAAATGGCTCATTTGCGCCGTATCAAAGAAATCAACTTGAATTTAAACTATTTCAGCGGAGGGCTTCCCATATGGCTGGATGAGTTGCCTAACCTTGAACACCTCCTCCTTGCAAATAACAGCTTTACAGGCACCATACCACCACCGTTATGGAATATCTCAAAGCTTAAGAGAGTCGGTTTGAGTGGTAATTCTCTACAAGGAAAGATTTCGGAAGAGATTGGCAATCTCCTCAATCTAGAATGGCTTTCCTTATCTGGCAATGAGTTAAATGACCAGATTCCATCGAGTCTTGGCAAATGTTCAAAACTTCAGGTGTTGTCATTGTCATTTAACCGATTATTTGGACCGATACCAAGGGAGATTGGGGATCTAAACTTGCTTAAAGAGTTGTATCTCGGTTATAACGACTTGACTGGTATGATGTACGCTTATCGTAATCTCTTTTAGCCTAAATGCAGTTTCAACTTAGATAAGAATTCTCAACAATTCGATTCTTGACTTACAGATTGAGTCTTTAAATCCTGAGATTTATGTTGGGTGGAAAATAACCTCAAACCCTTAACTCTTAAGCTTTCACTTTTTGATGCTTAGGAGTTGTACTTTTTGATAAACTGTGAGATCTCTTTTGTTCTCAATCAACAGATGTGGGGTTTTGGTTGCCAAGGTTGAAGTTTATGTCAGGGTTCAAGATTTCGAAGAGGCTTACTGTTTTTGCCATTTTGGTTACCAAATCTAGTACTGGAAACTATTTTCTATACAATTTCTAGATGTTATAATTGCGGCTTAAAAAGTGCATCACGAGCTCACTATATTTTTGACCTTTTCTGCAGGCACCATCCCGCCTTCTCTATGTAACTTATCAAAGCTTGAGAACTTCAATTTGGGCGATAATCATCTACAAGGAAACATTCCACTGGACATTGGAAATCTTCAAAACTTGAGGCAGTTTGTCATAGACAGTAACAAAATAACTGGCGCCATTCCATCAACATTTTACAACATCTCGACACTCAGTAGAGTTTTTTTTCGTGGAAATAATCTATCTGGCAGTCTTCCTACCAATATGTGCAATCATCTGCGAGAGCTCCAAATGATTTCTCTTGCTAAAAACAATCTCTACGGCCGAATTCCATCGGGTATAGCTGGATGTTCCAAGCTTCAAATTCTGGAGTTGTCTAACAACAAATTTTCTGGACCTATGCCAAGAGAGATTGGGAATTTAACTATGCTTGAGGTGCTATATCTTAATAATAACCACTTCACAGGTATGGATATGCTACAACTTTTGTTTTTCCATGATCATATATCATATAAGTCTTAACACTTCAAATAATTGTCAAAGACACAAGAAAACCCGTAAATTTTCTATGTTACTAAATGCATAGGACATAATCTTTCTTTTATTTTTTTAAGATAAAAGCTTTATGTTGATATTTGTATCTTGACCATTTTATGCAAATGTTAGAATTAATTTGTTGACTTATTACTATGGAACAATGTGCAACCCATAGCTGCAAGGTGCTCAATAATGACTAATGACTCTTTTGAAAGTGTACACAAAATCTACCACTAGTTTTGAAACGTAGTTAGCAAAAAATCCACCAAAAGAGAAATACAGCATAGTATACTTGTTAGGCTAATCATGCTATTTCAACCCCGTTCTTCAAGTTAACTAGTATCAAGCCCTCTACATTTTGAAGTTCTTTAGCAAATCCTTTTTCAAGTTTTACCAATTTAAGAAGTGCTTCTGCCTGTATTTTGTCCATTTAACAGTAAAAAAATAGACTTTTGCTTTACATGTGATGAAATACAAATGGCATATGTAGAAGCATACTAAAAAAATTTCGCCAAAATTTTCTCCTCTTTCGAATTTTGTTTGTTTTTCTTCTCCTCCCTAATAACTTGTATATCAGAATCTAGTAAAAGTTAAACACCAACATTACTAATCATAATAAACCGCGAGTAATTGACATGCCCCCGTCATCCACCAAACTCTGTAACACGACCATCACCGCAATCAATCAAACCCGTTACGATCCATAGACGCCATCAACCAAACCCAAACCAACCTCATTAGTACCAGTAAACACCACCAACCAAGCCCAACCCATTAACACCAAAAAGTACCATAAACCAAATCCACCCCCATAACAACCTGTACACACTCCGTCACCACCCCTAAACACCATCGACCCAATCCACTCCACCACCATACCCTTACGCATCCCATAACCACCCCTAAACATCGTCAACCAAACACACGTCATCATCTCCCAAAAAAATCCATCATTTAAATCCATTAAATTACAACCTGTACGCAACCCATCACCCTCGAACAATCCTACCCCATCACCACCCACAAGCGTGATTGACCAATCATATTACCACGTTTGTAACCACCATGATCAATCAAACTCAACACCAATTGTTGCCCCCGTCGAACCCACAACCACTAACGTTAGTAGAAACCACCACCATCACCCCTACGAATCAACCATCACCATCACCACCCGCATTAAACCCCTGACCATCTGCGACCACCATCATCAACAAAACCTAGCATCATTGCCACCAACCCAACCAACCCACCATCACCAATATTGCATGATCCCATTTTCCAGTACCAAAATAATTTCCCTCCACGCTTACATTTTTTAGATTTCTTCTCTCATTGTCATCACCTCTCCTACACCTGGGCTACCAAAGAAACGCAGCAACTACGAATTACGAGGTTCACCAATATGGCTACGTCTTCGGAGTATGACCAGATTTCGATTTCACTATTCAGTAGTGTTACAACCAAAATCCTAACCCCCCCCCCCACCCCCACACTCTTTGTTGTGGTTTTCTCTCTTGACCCAAAACAATACAAGACCACTTGTATTTATTTAGAGCTAAGAGGTGACCCTTCTCTAAATAACCATTGTGGGACAAGACAACTTATATACTTGGGCTAAGTTGTGACCTTCTTTCAAAAACTAATGTGGGACACCCTCACAAAAATTAGTTTTCAGATCACTACCTCTATTGTAGCAATGTCACTGGATAGGCTCCACATACAACAATCTCCCACTTGGAGACTGATACAACTTCAGTGCTGAAACTCTGTACAAATGCTGGTCATACTCATCCAAGAAGCATCAACGAAGACTAATCAAGGTTGAGCATAGGCTCAACTTTTGCCTGTCAACCACCTTTGTTAACATGTCCGCAAGATTCTTGTTGCCTTCATTCAATCTTCTCCAAGTTCAATTGTCCATCCTCTAACAGAGACCATATAAAGTGATACCTCAACTGAATGTGCTTGGTCCTCGAATGAAATGCTGAGTTTTTAGCAAGATGTATTGCACTCTGACTATCAGTCCATAACTTGCAATCTACTTGCCCATATCCCAACTTTGTCAACAATCTTTGAAGCCAAATTATTTCTTTGCTTGCTTCTGTCACAGCAACATATTCTACTTTTGTTGTAGACAATGAAACAATCTTCTGTAGCTTAGAGATCCAGCTTACTGCTGTCCCTCTTACAGAAAAAACATATCCCGTGGTGCTTCTCCCATTGTCTTTATCACCTGCATGGTCTGCATCTACATAGCCTCACATATCTATGTTATCACTGTCAAAACATAAGCATAACCTAGATATTCCTCTCAAATACCTGAATATCCATTCACTGCTTGCCAATGTTCCTTTCCTGGGTTTGTCATGAATCTGCTCACAACTCCAACTGCATGTGCAATATCCGGCCTTGTACTGACCATGGCATACATGAGACTTGCCACAGCATAGGTGTACGGTACATGTGCCATGTATTCTTCATCTTCCCTATTTTTGGGACTCAACTCCTTTGAAAGCTTGAAGTGGGCTGCTAAAGGAGTCATCACAGGTTCAGAGGCGTGCAAGTTAAATCTCATCAGAACCTTCTCAATGTACTCTTCCTGCGACAGCCATAACTTTTTCTATTTTTTGTCCCTAGTTATCCTCATGCCAAGAAGTTGTTTTGCCTCACCCAAGTCCTGCATAGAGAAAGTGCTTGCTAACTTCTTCTTGAGTTCATTAATCCTTCCCATGCTTGAACCTGCTACAAGCATATCATCTACATACAGAGTTAAAATAATGAAGTCCTCACTATTAAACTTCTGAATCTAGTGAAGTTTGTTTGCTTCATGAAACTGTCAAACTTCAAATACCACTGTCTAGGAGCTTGCTTTAGGCCATACAAGCTCCTTTTCAACCTGCAAACCATTCCCTCTTTACCCTTGACTTCAAAACCCTCTGACTGATGCATGTAGATTTCTTCCTCCAAATCCCTATGGAGAAATGTTGTCTTAACATCCAGCTACTCCAGATGTCTATAGCTACAATGCTTAGTATCGTACGAACTGAAGTCATATTCACAACAGGAGAGAAGATTTCTTGGAAATCAATACCTTTCCTCTGCTGATACCCATTCACAACTAGTCTTGCCTTGTATCTCTTTGTTCTTCCAGCTTTATTTTTTAACATGTATACCCATTTATTGTACATAACATTCTTACATGCAGGGAGCTTTACCAAATCCTAAGTTTGGTTTTGCTCAAGTGAAGCCATCTTATCTTTCATGGCTTGCTACCACTGTACCCTGGATTCATCATGTATCATTTCTTCATAACATTCTGGCTCACCAAAATCAGTATACAAAATATAATCGAGCGGAAGACAAAGTCTGTCAGGAGCTTTCCTTACCCGATTACTTCTTTTGAGGTTAGGAGTTTTAAGCACCTGTTGTTGATCACCAGCTCCAATTTCAGTATCAGTTGTCTCATCAAGGACTTCTGGATTTTCTATCCTGGGTACCTGTTCATCTTCTGGCTTATCAAGTTCCATGTATTCCTTGTTTTCTTTTTCAATTCCATGTTCTTGTAACCTGTGCTTATACAACCGTGATTCATCGAATATGACATCCCTACTCCTGATGATTTTATTATGTTCGTAGTCCCACAAACGATAACCATATTCATCACCTCCATATCCAATAAATACACAATTCTGAGACTTAGAGTCAAGTTTCTTCCTTTCTTCTTTATCAATATGAACATAAGCAATACATCCAAAAACTCTCAGAAAAGAATAATTTACTGGTTTACTTGACCATTTTTCTTCAGGAATACCACAATTGAGAGCACTGGCTGGACTTCTGTTAATTAAATATACGGCAGTATCCACAGCTGCCGCCCATAACTGTAGAGGTAAATTAGCATGTATCCTCATGCACCTTGCTCGTTCCATGATGGTTCTGTTCATCCTCTCTACCCAGTCATTTTCTTAAGGTGTCCTCTTAACAGTCCTTATTAATCTGATACCGTTATTAGAACTGTATTCTTGGAACCCTCCATCATGATACTCACCCCATTATCAGATTTTAGGCATTTTACCTTGTTCCCTATTTCATTCTCAACAAGAGCATTCCACTTCTTAAAAGTGTGATAAATGACAGATTTCTGTCTGATGGCATATATCCAGGTCTTTCTACTAACATCATCTATGAAAGAAACATAGTAAAAATTACCTCCAAGAGACTTTACAGTAGTAGGTCCGCAAACATCCGTGTGAACAAACTCCGGCCTTTCAGTCTTCTTCTCTTTACCATCCCTCTGAAAACTAACCCGCTTTTTCTTTCCATAGACACAACCCTCGCAGAAATCCAACTGAATGTTCTTCATCCCTAGCAATGCATTCTTTGAGTGTAGAATTCTCATGCCACTCTCACTTAAATGTCCCAACCTGTGATGCCACAATGTGATCCTCTGATTTTCTGTAGAAGCCAAAGAGATAGATTGGTTATAGGTACCTAAAAAAATGTATAGGGTTCCTATTCTTTCACCTCTTGTTAGCACCATCGACCCTTTGATGACCTTTTCAATGTTTTTGATCAAATGCCACAAAATAGCCTTCATGGTCCAACCCACTGACGGGTATAAGGTTCTTCTGCAGTTCTGGAATATGTCTAACATCCTTCAAAACCAGGGTTCCTCCATTTGACAGTTTAATTTCCACTTTTCATTTTCCAACAATGTTACACCGATATCTATTCCCGACAGTCACATGTCCATAATCGCCATGAACATAATCATAGAAACAATCCTTACGAGGTGTACAATGAATCGAGGCTCCTGAATTTACATACCACACTTTGAAATTATCATCCACTATAGCAGAGAGACATAAATCGTCATATGTCCGTTCGTTTGAACTTACCATGTTTGCCTCTTCATCATCACCTTCTCTTTCCCTTGCTCCCTTTTTCTTCTTTGGTTCTGTACAATCATTCTTCTTATTACCCTCCTTGTTACAATCCAGCACACTATGGTTCTCCCTCTGAACTTCGACTTGCCTCTAGATTTTGATCTTCCTCTTGTAGGACTTATTCCCCTGTTATTCTGCTTGTTATTCTGTCTACCTCTGGATTCCACGGACAAAGCAGTACTAGATGATATACCATCACCAATTGTCTTTCTCCGCATTTCGTCATTCGTCACAGAGCTCACAACATCATTAAGTGTTAGCGTTCCAAAGATAGTGGAATTACTCACTGTCATCACCAAGTTATTTCAACTATCAGGCAGTGAACACATAAACAACAAAGCCCTAATTTCATCATCAAAATTAATGCCGACAGATTCCAATTGATTTGTAACACTGTTAAAATCATTTAGATGATCAACAACAGAACCATTTTCAGACATCCTCATATCAAATAGTCTCTTCATAAAAAATACCTTATTTGAAGCAGAAGGTTTTTCATACAATTTTTCCAACGCTTGCATCACAGCAGTAGCAGTTTTTTCCTTGGAGATATTGAATGCTACTTGCGGTGTTAGGCTAGGCCTTACTGTAGCCAACACCTTTCTGTCCAAAATTGCCCACTCGTTCGCATTCATCGCTTCAGGTTTCTCTCCCACCAGCGGTAGATACAAATCTTTCTGATACAAGTAGTCTTCAACTTGCATCTTCCACCATTGGAAATTCATACCAATAAATTTCTCGATCTTTAGGCCATTACTCCCACTCAAACGTAAAGCCTACATGACTAAAACTCGAACCCAAGCTTTGGTATCAGTTGTTACAAAAATGCAGCAACTACCAAGTAATATATTGAAGAACAAAGAAATGAGAAATTTAAAAAATATATACCAAACACATAACAAGAATTACGAGGTTCACCAATATGGCTACATCTCCAGAGTATGACCAGATTTCGATTTCACAATTCAGCAATGTTATAACTAAAATCCTAATCTCTTACTCTTTATTGTGGATTTCTGTCTTGGCCCAAAACAATACAAGACCACTTGTATTTATTTAGAGTTAAGAGGTGACCCTTCTCTAAATAACCAATGTGGGACAAGACAACTTATATACTTTGGCTAAGTTGTGACCTTCTTTTAATAACTAATGTGGGACACCCTCGCAAAAACTAGTTTTCAGATCACTACCTCTATTGTAACAATGTCTCTGGATTGAAATCAGACTCCACATACAATATCTTTGGTAGTGGCAAGTGGTAATGACCACGTAATGTTGGCTCAAAGACCCCAACCCATTACTTGTTTAAACCCTTTTGCTTTATTTTCACTTATTTGTAGATTTCCCTATTGAACCTCATGCTCCAGCTGTAAGTCTTGATTCACCTAATGAAAAATTTATTACTACCGCTAGATGCACTCTGGTTAACTGTCAGTATGGCTTAGATGGTAGTGGAAACTGGAGGGTTGTTAAGGGGATAGTGGAGGTTTGGTGAAGGTGAGGTGTGATAGATATAGTGGTGGTGTTAGGTGTGGCCGATGGTGATGACACGGGATTCGGTGGCGGGGTTTTGGTTAAACATTTTTTAATGAGTTTTTTTGTTTATTCCATCTATGCCCGTTCTTTTTATTGTTTATAGATCATGTGTCCTTTAACCGAAAAACGAGAGAGAGCTTAGAGTACCTTTTAAGCTTGTAAAATTCAGAATTATGCTTCTTGCGTAACTTTGAAAGTTAGAGAGCTGAGTAAATATTTTGCACAAAGACCGAGGGCAAAGTAGCATAATAAGCCTACTTGTTAGCAATAAAAATGTGATTATATAATATTTTTCACCTAGCTACATGGACCCGTGCATGCGACTTGGTCTTCTTGTCAATGATATATTTTAGCATAGTTATACTTTAAATTTGAAAAAAAAAAACTAACAAAGAGAATGAGTTTCACTGAAATAATGCATATATACATGAGAAAGGATAATAATCGACATCACTTGGGTATTTATATTTCTTCAACAAATTATCTCACTAATTAAGACATTTAGAGTCATATTAACAATAATTACTTAAATATTGAAAAATGTATCTTATTTTGGTGCAATACCATGCTAATTGATTATAACAATCTATCTAAAACTATCGTCCAAGTAAAAATATTTCTAATTTTCACCAACATGCTGATTGTCTGTAGTCCTTTCTATCCTCGTTCAACTTTTTTTGTGTATTGCGATCTAGTGAAGAGCTTTTCATGTCCATATTCGGATCGCCTAATACTCCTTGAGGCTAGACTCACACCGATTCTAAGAAATGCACACTCAAACTTATATTGAGTCGATAAGATGCCTGAAATCTTGAACGAGATTAGTGAAATTTGCGGCTTAAATTTCTTGAAGATTATAGTTTTATGAAATGTTTAAACAATTTTTTTTTTGCATTGAAGTATCATCTATGCATAATATAAATGTGTGTATGTTATTTTCTAGCCTCCACCTACCAAGATGACCTGCATGAAGGTGCTCATTATGGAGGTTCTTGCAAGTGTATACACTCCATTAATAATTAGATTACTTTTGGTTATGTTTTTTTTTTTTTTTAGATAAGATAACATGTATTAAATTTGTCATGACCTGGACCCACAGTTGGGCTCGTGAGTTATGTCTGACCGGCCACAAGCCTATTGGACTCTCAGCAAGGGTTTTGTCATGCCTTACTTACTAAAACCAATACAAATTGCATCGGAAACCAAAACTACGATACCATTTAAAAAAATATATGCTTTTCGAATGGATTACTACAATCCTTCTAATCTGTAGATAAAATTGGCGCAATTAGTCAAATGTTGTTTTAGTACAATGCATTCGATTCCCTTAGCTAACCCCTACTATTACTATGTTATAGTAAAGGTGTCGGTTAGTATATTCCGGAGAGAATATAGGTTATAAGACAATATATGTAAAAAACATAAAGTAAGAAAATTAGATTAAAGTTTCAAAAACCGAATGCAATTTTGTATTCTATTTTAAAGAGGCTTCTTGCATAACTTTGAAACTCAGAAAGCTTAATAAATAATTTACTTAAAGGAACGGTGCGAAGCAGCGTAATAAGCATAATTTTTATCAGCAAAAATGCAATTTTGTATTCTCTTTCAATTTGTCTGGTGGTTAAAGTTAGGCCTCGGTTTTAACTAGACTGATCCTCACATTTCATCCTTGTGATGGTACGGCATCCCAACAGGTCAACTAGATTACATAATTAAGCTACCTTTAAACTTGCAGGTACTATTCCCGCAACGATCTTCAACGTATCTACACTGCAACTCTTGTCAGCTCCATTCAATCAACTCTCGGGACCACTGCCATTGTATGCGAGCCATCAAGTAGCCAACCTTGAAATGCTTTATCTTGCAAACAATAGATTGTCTGGAAATTTACTCGACTCAATTTTAAATGCTTCAAAACTCACTGCCCTAGACCTAGTATCTAACAATTTCAGTGGAATAGTCCCTAACTCACTTGGTAATCTGGGACTCCTGGAGGTCATTGGTTTGGGGGACAACAATTTCATCAGTGGACCATCATCTCCAGAATTGAGTTTCCTCGCGTCCTTGACAAACTGCAAGAAACTGAGAGTCTTGTCAATAAACGATAATCCAATAGCTGGCACCCTTCCAGCTTCTATTAGAAATTTATCTGCTTCTCTCCAAAAGTTTTATGCACACAGATGTAGAATTAGAGGAACCATCCCTAATGAGATTGGTAACTTGAGTGGTTTGATTTTGTTAAGTCTCTTTGGAAATGACTTGAGTGGATCTATTCCAAATACCATCAAAGGGTTGCAGAAGCTTCAAGCAATAGGCGTTCATGATAATAAGCTGCGAGGGTCCATTCCAAATGACCTTTGTCAACTCCCTAATTTGGATTTTGTATACTTGCATTCCAACCAACTTTCTGGTCCGGTGCCAGTATGCTTATCGAACCTCAGTTCTCTAAGAGAACTTTATCTAAGTTCCAACAAATTAACTGCTAGGATACCAGCAAGCTTAGGAAACCTTAAGGACCTAATAAAATTCGATGCATCGTTCAATTCTTTAAATGGCAGGCTACCTTCTGAAATTGGGAATCTAAAGGCTGTTACACTATTAGATCTATCATATAATAATTTCTCTGGCAATATCCCTGGCAGCATTGGAGATCTGCAACATTTGGCCGACCTTTCTTTGGAACATAATAATTTAATGGGGACTATTCCGGAGACGTTTCAGTCTTTAGTGAGCCTGGAAACCTTGGACTTGTCACATAACCTCCTCTCGGGCGTAATTCCCAAGTCTATAGACAAACTCTTGTATCTCGAATACTTCAATGTGTCTTACAATAATTTACATGGAGAAATCCCAAGTGGGGGACCATTCGGAAACTTTACAAGCCAATCTTTCCTGCCGAATGAAGCTTTATGTGGTGCGCCTCAATTTGGTGTTCGTCCATGCAAAACCAATTCTGTTGGTCGACTGAAGGCACTTAAAAAGGTGGTGATTATATGTGTTTCATCTGCAATTTCTTTGATTGTGCTTCTCTTCACATTCGTACTTTTGTGGATAAGATGCCAAAAGAGCAAGAGACTTCCCATAGAAATTGATCTACAGCCAGTGGCAGAACATCGTAGAATCACTCACCAAGAAATACTAGAAGCAACTGATGGGTTTGATGAAAGCAATTTACTTGGTCGTGGAAGTTTTGGATCAGTATACAAAGGGGTACTTTCTGATGGGATGGTTGTGGCCATAAAGGTATTCAAATTGCAACAAGAAAGAGCTCTTAAAAGCTTTCACGTGGAATGTGAAATAATCCGCAATGTTCGTCATAGAAATCTTATCAAAATCCTCACAAGTTGCTCCAACCCTGATTTCAAAGCCTTAATACTTGAATATATGCCGAATGGGAGCCTTGAGAAATGGTTGTATTCTTACAGTTATGTCCTAGATATATTACAAAGGTTGGACATTATGATTGATCTGGCTTGTGCATTAGATTATCTTCATCATGGTTGTGCACCACCTATAGTTCACTGTGACCTAAAGCCTAGCAATATCTTGCTCGACGAAAATATGATCGGGCACCTGAGTGACTTTGGAATCACAAAGCTGTTAAATGAGGAAGAACTGGCGGCACACACTACGACCCTTGGCACCATTGGATATATAGCACCAGGTAATACACATTGTTTTTCAATTTCATCCACTCAAAGAAAAACTAGCTAGACTTATATTTCCAATTCTATTGCATTTCTTTATTATTCACTTCATTCTCTTGATATGTTATCATATGTAGAATATGGGTTGGGAGGATCAGTATCCAGAAGCTGCGATGTTTACAGCTATGGAATTATGCTGATGGAGACGTTTACTGGGAAGAAGCCCATTGATGAAATGTTTGCGGGACATATGACCCTAAAGTGCTGGGTGAAGGAGTCGCTTCCAAGTGCAGTAATTCAGGTACTAGATAGGAATTTGCTGAGGCAAGAGGGTGAAAATTCATTGGGGGATGTGGACTGTGTATCATCCATATTGATGTTGGCTGTGGACTGTGCTGCTGAATCACCGGAGCAAAGAATCAACATGAAAGATGTCTTGGCAACACTAAAGAAAATCAGAGGTAATTATCTTAAAGGGAGCTGCTAGATAAAAGTATCCAGGGTGCACCACAATAAGCAATGTGATGATCTCCAGAAGACACCAAGAAGGCTAACAGTGTCCATATAATCATATGATATAAGGTTCTTCCATGTTTTATTTCCGGCAGGTTTGAATTTTGACTTCATTTATAAGTTTCTCATCCAGCTTGATTGCTGGACTCTGTTTCACTTCTCATCCAGTCGAATCCTTGCTGTTGCAGAACCATTATGTTTGATTTTTGAACACGAGTGCATGAAGTATCACAAGTTATGGGATAAGACCTTCAGGTCATGCAGTGTTCAAAATGAGAAAGGCCATTTTGTTTGAAAATATACAATGATTAGTTGGCATAGTTAATTATGAGCACAAACAAGAAAAATGACAAGAAAAACTCTTAAGATTTGATGACTTTGGTGCTACTTGATAGTAATAGTAATAGAATGCCAATGCTGTTACTGCTGCTGGATAAGGATCCTTTTTATTAGCATCATTTATTTCTTTGCTTGCAAAATATTAGAAATTTGGAAACTCTTTAAGGACACTTGTTGCCTGTAATTCCTAACTCGAGTGTGTCCAAAGCCTTCATTTAGATATAGAAGATACGTAATAAGTTGGATATTCCTACTGCCTCGACATTAGTAGGCAACATTCCTTCAAACACTGGAAATCTCTCATTCCTAGTTTCCCTCGACATTAGCAACAATAGTTTCAGCAACCATCTGCCCGATGAGTTGGCTCACTTGCAGCGACTAGAAGAAATAGATTTGGATGACAATGAATATTTATGGCCAAATTCCGCCTAATCTATGTAGATGTTCAAGACTTCAGTTCATGTCATTGACATTTAACAAATTCAGCTGATCAATACCAAGTGAGATTCGGACTTAGCAATGCCAAAACAGTTATATCTTGGCAACAATAACTTGACAGGTATGAAATTGCTCGTCTCTGTGGGTTTTCTTTTTCTGTAGATATAGTTCCTAGTTAGTATTTGCTAGTCTAACCTTATAGTATAGGTTGGATACTTGGCAGTTGTCCCGAGGTGAAAAAATTTCTTTCATTGTATTTCTCCTCAGGATATTTGCTTACTCTACGTTGACTGGATGCACCACTTACCATGTGCCAGTGCGATAATCCCCTTCATTTGTGAATCGGATAATCTCCTAACCAAATTATTAATGTAACATATTTTTATGTTAGGAATAAGTTAATCAAGAGGTATCAAGTAAAGAACAAAGCTACAAATAGATTACAATGAGATACGTTAAATGGAAATTATGGAGCTTGCTTTTAGACGACATCATGAAAATCATATAAGCATATGCTAATTTCAAAAAGAATTTATGTCTTCATTCTGTGAGCAAAAGCTGTAGATACCACTTTTGCTCGTTAACAAAAAAATTTCAAAGTCAGGGTGTGTGACGCACAAAAATCTTACCTTAAAACTAAGCTTGGTGCTCTACTATAACAACAAAGTTATGAATATACAACACTTTGCATATTCAACGCGTTTTTTCTCTTTAATTGCTTTAGACATAAAAAAAAATAGAGTAAATTGCTTTATAATGGATAAAATGCTTCAACCCACTAATGCAATCTAGGGTAAAATTGGTGTACTTTTTGGTCGCCTTTAATTGCTTTAGACATAAAAAATATGATCAGGACTAAGACCTAGTTTAAGGATAGTCTCACTTTGGTTACTTGGAACATGGTGAATCATCATTTTTCTATCAAGTCAATGCTGATATAATGTTGCTAGTATTATGCTCAAAACTTTTAAAGTTGAATTAATTATGACCAAGATGTTTGTCCAAACGAATATGATTATCTTTCTTTCTATTAATGTTTTTCAAGTTTAAATTAAGATGTATTTGTCTTGCTTATTGGTAAAGGAGTGACATATGTTCCCACACAAACAACTAGGAACAACTAGGTAAAGTTCTTTTATATTCACAAGTTGAAAACCTTGATGATTGTTATAACTGTTGAGTTAAAGTTGTTTAGATCATAAGAACATTAATGTACATTCAAGAGGATGTTACTATTTCCATTAGGTTATGGAATGAGAAATTTTTAAGGCTTTGTAGCCCTTTCTAAAGGTAAAAGGTAGCAATGAGTTATATATATTTTTGGGCAAGTCTAGAGGTGTGAAACGCAGAGAAGAGGTGTAAATTTGTAATTCAAATTTACAGTTGAATGGCAGAATCAAATCAATTAAATCAAAGCTATAGAGAGTATAAATGTAATACATGTTTATAATTTAGGGAGAAAGCTCATGCATGCATCTAGCATTTGACAATTAACTTTTTTATTTTTTTTTGGTTAATTTGACAATTGACTTTGAGAGAAGAATCATGCATCTAGAATGGAGAGGTGAAGAGTTTTTTGTGGATCCTAACATTAGTTAATGGATATGAATATTTACAACCAAGGTCAATCATGGCATTAAAAAAATTATAGGGATATTTTTGTCCAAAAAATGATTTACACATATCCACACTTTTATAAGTAGTATAGATGAACTATCTACCACTTACAAAGCTTCTACTGTTGCTGAAGCCATGAATGTTGTGAGAGTAAAAGATGAAAGAAAATGAATGAACACTTATCGTGGACATGCTAGGAAAATACTGAAAATAGGGCATCAAACCTCTGTCTTGAAGAGTTTTGCCTTAGCAACTACCAAGTAAGAGAGATTTCTTCTGTTATTTGTCTGTTTTAATTCCTTTTAACTTATTTATTCCTAACTTTGTTTCCTCCGTAAACATCAAATTTTTTTTTTTATTTGGAAGCTGCTTAAAGCACAAAAATTGAATTGCAGGCTAGTAAATGTGAAAGTAGAAGTAGATCGTACTCATACCTGTGAAGTTATATCGAAGATATAACATCTTCGGCAGTGTGAGATTCCCAATATCTTTTTGTATGGCTCCAGTGATATTGTTATCAGGCAATGAAACTAGTTCAAGCTTCGATATATTACATAAAGGAGGAGGGATGATGCCTGGAATAAAGCCTTAGAAACCGACTGCAGCTCTCCTAGCAACATTTCGCAACCGACTGCACATCAAGTGAAGCGTGGAATATTTGCATAGACTTGCTGGAAGTTGGCTGCAAGCTATCCAATTCATCGGACAGATGGCCACGAAAACAAGGAATGAGAGATTTGCCTTCTAGGCCCCTGTTTGCAAAGATTCAAAGCTGCAACTCTTTTGTGTCGACGGCTGCAAGCCTGCAAGTGACACCAATCCAGTTGCAAATAGGACTAGCAGAGGACCAGTTGGCCACCAAGATGTTGTAAGGGTCGATAGATTTCCAACATAAGTCTGAAGGACGTTGTTGCTGCTAAAAATATGCTTCGCGTATGTTCCAGAACCCGAGCCTGGACTGATGACAAGTAAGACAAAAAACGAGTGACCACGGGGTGGGGTTCCGGCGGAGAACTCCTAGTAGGACTGGGCCGTGGACCAGATGTGTTAGGATCGCGTTAGTCCTCAAGGATCACGTCACGATTTCTAAGGACTCTTTTAGAATCCTGATAAGATAATTATCGATCTCCCAATCTGACTGGGATTGCTGGGTTATATTTGAGTTATATCAGATGTCATTAAGAGGACTTTCCTAAAAAGCTAACACTTTAAATTTCCTGCAATTTATCAAGGTAAGTGAGGAAGTTCAGTTCTTGCGATGATAATTCTCCAATGAGATTACTTTCTCCGAGCCGAAGTTCTTCCTGGGCTCCTAAGTTACCAAGTGAGTAGTGAATTGTACCAGTAAATTGGTTCAAAACGTGGTCTAGCCAATGGAGTTTAGAGGCATTTGTGATGGACAATGGTACACTTACGGTGAACTCCTTTCCTCCAAGTAGGAGTTGCTTTAGATTGGGTAGAACATTGCCTACAAATCATGGTAGTACTCCTGAGAAGTGATTGCCTGCAAGTCCAACTGCTCGTAGTGTAAAGTTAGACTAGCAAATGAGGCCTTTAACGGCCGATTTCACCTCAGGACAGCTGCCGAGTATCCAACCTGTAGTGTAAATTTAGACTAGCAAATACTAACTAGGAACTATATCTATAGAAAAAGAAAAACCCACAGAGACGAGCAATCTCATACCTGTCAAGTTATTGTTGCCAAGATATAACTGTTTAGGAACCTGCTGGAAATAAAACATGAAAGAACCTTACATCCGCCAATGAATTTGCACTCTCTTGCCTCAGCAAATTCCTATCTAGTAGCTGAATTACTGCACTTGGAAGCGACTTCTTCACCCAGCACTTCAAGGTCATATGTCCCGCAAACATTTCATCAGTGGGCTTCTTCCCGGTAAATGTCTCCATCAGCATAATTCCATAACTGTAAATATCGCAGCTTCTGGATACTGATCCTCCCAACCCATATTCTACATATGATAACATATCAAAAGAGTGAAGAGAATAATAAGGAAATACAATAGAGTTGGAAACAGAAGTCTAGTTAGTTTTTCTTTAAGTGGATGAAATTGAAAAGCAATGTGTATCACCTGGTGCTATATATCCAATGGCGCCAAGGGTCATAGTATGTGCCGCCAGCTCTTCCTCATTTAACAGTTTTGTGATTCCAAAGTCACTCAGGTGCCCGATCATATTTTCGTCGAGCAAGATATTGCCAGCTAGGCTTCAGGTCACAGTGAACTATAGGTGGTGCACAACCATGATGAAGATTGTCTAATGCACAAGCCAGATCAATCATTATGTCCAACCTTTGCAATATATCTAGGACATAACTGCAAGAATACAACCATTTCTCTAAGCTCCCATTTGGCATATATTCAAGTATTAAGGCTTTGAAATCAAGGTTGGAGCAACTTGTGACGATTTTGATAAGATTTCTATGGCGAACATTGTGGATTATGTCACATTCCACGTGAAAGCTTTTAAGAGCTCTTTCTTGTTGCAATTTGAATACCTTTATGGCCACAACTATCACATCAGAGAGTACCCCTTTGTATGCTGATTCAAAACTTCCATTACCAAGTAAATTGCTTTCATCAAACCCATCAGTTGCTTCTAGTATTTCTTGGTGAGTGATTCTACGATGTTCTGCCACTGGCTGTAGATCAATTTTTATGGGAAGTCTCTTGCTCTTTTGGCATCTTATCCGCAAAAGTACAAATGTGAAGAGAAGCACAATCAAAGAAATTGCAGATGAAACACATATAATCACCACCTTTTTAAGTGTCTTCATTCGACCAACATAATTGGTTTTGCATGGACGAACACCAAATTGAGTCGCACCACATAAAGCTTCATTTGGCAGGAAAGATTGGCTTGTAAAGTTTTCGAACGGTCCCCCACTTGGGATTTCTCCATGTAAATTATTGTAAGACACGTTGAAAGTATTTAAGATACAAGAGTTTGTCTAAAGATTGGGAATTACGCCCGAGAGGTGGTTGTGAGACAAGTCCAATGTTTCCAAGCTCACTAAAGATCGAAATGCCTTTGAAATAGACCCGATTAAATCATTATGTCCCAAAGAAAGTTTGACCAAATATATAAAGCAAAAGGCTACATTTGACTGTTAAATGGACAAAATACAGGCAGAAGTACTTCTTAAATTGGTAAAACTTGAAAAAGGGCTTGCTAAATAACTTTGAAATATGGAACGCTTGATAACTAGTTAACTTAAAGAACAGGGGCTAAATAGCATGATAAGCCTAACAAGTATACTATGTTGTATTTCTTTTTTGGTGGATTTGTTGCTAACTATGTGTAATAACTAGCGGTCGATTTTGTGTACACTTTCGAAAGAGTCATTAGTCATTATTCAGCACGTTGCAGCTATAGGTTGCTATTGTTCCATAGTAATAGTCAACAAATTAATTCTAACATTTGCATAAAAGATACGAATACCAACGTAAAGTTTTTTTTTGAAAATAAAAAAGATTATATCATATGTATTTAGTATCATAGAAAGTTTACGGTCTTTCTTGTGTATCTTCCACAATTATTTTAAGTGTTAAGACTTATATGATCGTGGAAAAACAAAAGTTATAGCATATCCATACCTATCAAGTGGTTTCCATCAAGAGATATCGCCTCAAGCATAGTTAAATTCCCAATCTCTCCTGGTATAGGTCCCGTAAATTCGTTTCAAGGCAACCACAGATTTTGAAGCTTGGAACATCCAGATATATCCGATGGAATTCGGCCGTAGAGATTGTTCTTAGCGAGAGAAATTGTTTGGAGCTCTGGGCGCACATATTGGCAGGAAGACTGCTAGATAGATTATTTCCAGTAAAATCAACGATACTAAATGTTGAGATGTTGTAAAATGTTGATGGAATGGCACCGGTTATTTTGTTATTGCTTATGCCAAACTGCTTCAAGTGTTGAAGATTACCAATGTCCAATGGTATGTTTCCTTGTAGATGATTATCTTGCAAATTGAAGTACTCAAGATCTGATAAGTTACATAGAGAAGGGGGGATGGTGCCTACAGAATGGCTAAAAAATATAATGAGCTCGCTCAGCCATTTTTAAGTCGTACTTATAATAGCTAAAAATTGTACAGAAAATAGTTTCCAGTTCTAGATTTGGTAACCAAAATGGCAAAAACAATGCCTCTTGGAAATGTTGAACCGTGACAGAAATTTCAACCTTGGGAACCAAAACTCCACATCTGTTGATTGAGAACAAAAGAGATCTCACAGTTCATCAAAAAGTATAACTCCTCCGCATCAAAAAGTGAAAGCTTAAGAGTTATGAGTTTGAGGTTATTTTCCACTCAGCATAAATTTCAGAATTTAATGACTCAATATGTAATTCAAGTATCGAATTGTGGAGAATTCCGATCGTAGTTTAAACTACAATTAGGTCAAAAGAGATATAAGATAAGCATAAGGCATACTAGTCAAGTCGTTAATACCCAGATACAAGTCCTTGAGCAACTTTAGGTCCCCAATCTCTCTTGGTATGAGTCCAGTGAATTGGCTGAACGACAATGACAGCAGCTGAAGTTTTGAACATTGGCCAAGACTCAATGGAATTTGGTCATTTAACTCATTGCCAAACAGGGAAAGCCGTTCTAGATTAAGGAGATTGCCAATCTCTTCAGGAATCCTTCCTTGTAGAGAATTAAAATCCAAAATAACTGTCTTAAGCTTTGAGATATTCCATAATGATGGTGGTAAGGTGCCTGTAAAGCTGTTATTTGCAACAAGGAGGTGTTCAAGGTTAGGCAACTCATCCAACCACGTGGGAACCCCTCCGCTGAAGTCGTTGAAATTCAAGTTGATTTCTTTGATACGGCGCAAATAAGACATTTCCTTGGGGATACCGCCAGAGAAACTGTTCTTGCTGAGGTGAAGAGAAACGAGGAAAGAGAGATTTCCCATGCTCGGGGGAATGGTGCTCAGTAGCCCCATGTTTGATAGGTTCAAGGAGGCAACTCTTCCGTGACGATTGCAAATGACTCCAGTCCAATTGCAAACATGTGTGGTAGAGGAGGACCAGCTTGTGGTGACAGAGGCTTTTACGGAAAGAAGTGCATGTTCATCGGTGTTGATGTTGGTTACCACACTTACCCCAGAGAAACTCATGATTAGAGCCAAAAATACTACTGCTGCCATAGCAAATAGGAAGCAGGAAATCTCACCTTAATGTCCCGCACTGTTTTGGAGGCCACCGTTATAAGCTGTTCCGCGCAAACGCACAATGAAGAACGCTTACAAAACAGCAAAAAGGCAAGGCTTCCAGAATATTCTATAATCTTCTTGTATATATGGAGAGAAACCTAGAAGATTTCTAGAAAGGTAGAGAACTTGTAAATTCTAGAAAGGTAGAGAGCTTGTATATTCTAGAATGATAGAGAGCTTGCAAATTCTAGAAAGTGTGGAGAGATTTCTAGAGAAAGTGAACTTGTATAAATAGGCAAAGCCATACTTGGCTAAGGCATTCAAGCAATCTTGTACACAAGCATTCTCCAAGTAAATACAAAGCTTACATTCTCCCAAACTTGTGTCCCTTACTTTGTTCGATAAGCTTCTTACATCGCCCAGCTATACGGTTAGGCTGACTTAGCGCACAAGCAGGGGCTTGATCACGCTAGGTGCCGCACGGTTTCGACTTAGAGAAGTTCGTTCCGTGACAGGTGGTATCAGAGCTTGGTTACGAGGGGTCGTACCAAGCAAGAAGCTGTGATGGCAAGCAAGGACGCTAGTGTGGGAACATCCGCAATGAGCGAGGAGAACATTGTGGTTGAACGTGGGCGAGATCTACTACCACCACCCGGTGGGAAGAAGGCTGGTCGTGGCCAAAGCAAATCGCGCGATGCGGTTGCTTCCTTGGACGGGCGAGCATGTATCTTAGAGGAAGCAATGGGCGATGTGAAAGATCGCTTGGGCATGGTCGAGCAAAACCTCCAAACGTTG
Source organism: Escallonia rubra (assembly GCA_033065855.1). Classification (NCBI taxonomy): domain Eukaryota; kingdom Viridiplantae; phylum Streptophyta; class Magnoliopsida; order Escalloniales; family Escalloniaceae; genus Escallonia; species Escallonia rubra. The sequence goes on along the minus strand of JAVXUO010001700.1, from coordinate 147,005 downwards.
GAGGACCGTGTATTGGACGAGCTTGAGTCGCTCAAGAAGGCGGTGACGACTCAAGACGAGCTGCGCACTCAGTTTATGGAGCTGTTCGCGAGTCTTCAAGAACAACTCGACGTGGTTAAAGTTGGCATGGAGGAAACGAGGCAAGAAATGGCCATGTGCAAAAGAGCCATTGCGGGAGGAGCCGTCGTTACTTCTAGTCCAAGGGTGGACGCGCCAAAGCCGAAGGAATTTGGTGGCAAGCGAGATGCGAAGGAGCTTGACAACTTCATATGGCATATGGAGCGCTACTTCGAAGGTGCCAGCATCACGGATGAAATGGCTAAGGTAAGAACTGCCACTCTCTATCTCACCGATACGGCTACACTATGGTGGCGTAGAAAACACAATGACATTGAAAAAGGAATATGCACCATAGACACTTGGGATTCGTTTAAGAAAGAGATAAAGAGGCAGTTTTACCCCGAAAATGTTACCTATGAAGCTAGAAAGAAGTTGAGGGAGTTGAAGCACAAGAGTAGCATAAGTGACTATGTGAAAGAATTTACTACTCTTATGCTCCACATTCCCAACATGACGGAGGAAGACCTCCTCTTCAACTTCATTGACGGCCTCCAAAATTGGGCCAAGCAAGAACTTCAACGCCGAAGCGTGAAGGATCTTGACGAAGCCATAGCGGTGGCGGAGTCGTTAATGGAGTATGCAAGGGTGGGCGATTCTTCAAAAGGGAAAAACGTGCAGGCGGCTTCAAAGGGTAACCACGCCAAAGGTGGGGGAGACAAATCCAAGGCGTGGCACAAGGGAAACCATCAAGCTGGTACGAACAGGTCCGAGGGTCATGGCAAGCTGGAAGAGAGGCGAGCCAAGAACAAGCCTAAGGACGGATGCTTCTTCTGCGGAGGGCCGCATTGGGCAAGGGATTGCCCACGACAAGGCAAGCTAAATGCCTTGATCGAGGAAAAGGGAGAGTCCGAGGAGGATGATGTGCAAATGGGCTCGCTCCAAATCCTCAATGCTCTACATGCCAAACCTGTGGCGAAGGTCCCCTCGGGGGAGGGACAAGCCTCGACACGCAAGGGGTTACTCTACGTGGAGGCAAAATTGAATGGGAAGCCCACGAAAGTGATGGTCGATACGGGGGCAACCCACAATTTCGTGACAAGGGAAGAGGCCACACGGCTAGGCCTCAAAGTGGTTGGCGGCGGAGGATGGCTGAAATCCGTCAACACCGATGCGAAGCCTCTACAAGGCACGGCTAGACAAGTGGAAATGTGCCTTGGTACGTGGAGGGGCTTAGTGGATTTCTCGGTGGCTCCTATGGATGACTTCAAGGTCGTGATAGGCCTTGACTTCTTGCGGCAAGTCAATGCGTTGGTGTTGCCTTACAGCAATGCAGTGCATATCATGGAAAAGGGAGCGTCATGTGTGGTGCCTATGTCCGCGGGGACTTCTAGCGCCAAGGCCCTATCGTCCATGCAGCTGTCCGCGATGCAACTCGTGAAGGGAATCAAGAAGGGAGAGACAACCTACTTGGCTGCCCTAAAGATGGAAGACAATGCGGGGATACCAACCGAGCCACTACCGAGGGAAATCGAAGAAGTCCTTGAGGTAAACAAGGACGTGATGCCGCCCGAGCTACCAAAGCGGCTTCCACCAAGGAGGGAGGTGGATCACCAAATCGAGCTTGAGCCGGGGGCCAAACCACCTTCGATGGCACCTTATAGAATGGCGCCGCCCGAGTTGGAGGAGTTGCGGAGACAACTAACAGAGCTAAGGGAGGCAGGGTTTATCCAACCTTCCAAAGCACCTTATGGAGCGCCGGTTCTTTTCCAAAAGAAGCACGATGGTTCGTTGCGGATGTGCATAGACTATCGGGCACTTAACAAGGTGACGGTCAAGAACAAATACCCAATTCCATTGATCGCGGATCTCTTCGACCAGCTTGGGAGGGCCAAGTTCTTCACCAAATTGGATCTTAGGTCAGGGTATTATCAAGTTCGCATCGCCGAAGGAGATGAGCCCAAGACCACATGTGTGACGAGATATGGAGCGTTCGAATTCTTGGTCATGCCATTCGGCTTAACCAACGCCCCAGCCACGTTTTGCACACTCATGAACAAGATATTCCATCCTTACCTTGATCAGTTCGTGGTGGTATATCTTGACGACATTGTGGTATATAGCAACACATTGGAGGAGCATGTGGAGCATCTTAAAACAGTGTTCAAAGTGTTGCGAGAGAACGAGCTGTATGTCAAGCGGGAGAAATGCTCGTTCGCCAAGGAAGAGGTGCACTTCCTTGGTCACATAATCAGGGGCGGAACGCTAAGAATGGATGAGGAGAAGGTGAAGGCGATCAAGGAGTGGGAGGCACCCACGAAGGTCTCCGAGCTACGGTCATTCCTTGGCCTAGCTAACTACTATCGGCGGTTTATCAAGGGCTACTCAGCCAAAGCAGCCCCATTGACGGACCTACTCAAGAAGGGGAAAACATGGGAATGGTCCAAGAGGTGCCAATCTGCCTTCGAAGGATTGAAGACAGCAGTAATGGAAGAGCCCGTTCTAGCTCTTCCTGACCACACGAAGATATTTGAGGTGCAAACAGATGCGTCCGATTTCGCTATTGGTGGGGTGTTGATGCAAGAGGGGCATCCCATAGCGTTCGAAAGCCGCAAGCTAAATGACACCGAGCGGAGGTACACGGTGCAAGAGAAGGAGATGACCGCGGTAGTTCATTGCCTACGCACTTGGAGGCACTACCTGTTGGGGAGTCGGTTCGAGATCAAGACCGACAACATAGCTACTAGCTACTTCCAGACGCAAAAGAAGTTGAGTCCGAAGCAAGCTAGGTGGCAAGATTTCTTGGCCGAGTTCGACTACGTGATGGAATACAAGCCGGGCAAGGCCAACTTGGTAGCGGATGCCTTAAGTCGGAAGGCGGAATTGGCGGCGATGTCTAAAGCGAAGGGGGAAATCTTAGAAGAAATCAAGGAGGGAATGGAACATGACCCCTTAGCCAAAGACCTACTCAAGCTTGCGGAAGATGGGAAAACCCAACGCTTTTGGGTAGAAGACGGCCTACTCTACACAAAAGGGCGACGGGTGTATGTTCCTAAATGGAACAACTTGAGGAGGACAATCATTCGGGAGTGCCATGACACTCCGTGGGCAGGCCATCCGGGGCAGCGACGGACATATGCCTTAGTGGAAGCGTCGTATTATTGGCCCCAAATGAAGGACGAAGTGGAAGCGTACGTGAGGACTTGTCTTGTGTGCCAACAAGACAAGGGGGAAAACCAACTGCCGGCGGGATTACTCGAGCCTTTGCCTATCCCAGCACGCCCGTGGGAAAGTGTAAGCATGGATTTCATTACGTGCTTACCAAAATCAGAGGGATGCGGCTCGATTATGGTTGTGGTAGACCGGTTTTCCAAATACGCAACGTTCATAGCAGCCCCAACCGATTGCACGGCGGAAGATGCAGCCCGGTTATTCTTGAAGCATGTGGTAAAGTATTGGGGGCTGCCGAAAATTATAGTGAGCGATCGAGATCCCAGGTTCACGGGCAAGTTTTGGACGGAGCTGTTCAAACTCCTGGGCTCGGAGCTACACTTCTCAACGAGCTTCCACCCCCAAACAGATGGACAGACAGAGCGGGTGAATGCTCTACTCGAGTGCTATTTGCGGCACTTTGTTAGTGCCAACCAAACAGATTGGGCAAGACTTTTGGACGTGGCGCAATTTTCGTATAACTTGATGAGGAGCGAAGCCACGAACCAAAGTCCTTTCGAGATTGTCATAGGACAACAGCCGCTCACTCCCCTCGCATTGGCGGACGACCACAACGGGAGAAGTCCTTTGGCAATGCAAGTGGCTAGATCGTGGAACGAGCAAGCGGATATGGCGCGCTCCTACCTCGACAAAGCCGCGCGCAAGATGAAGAAGTGGGCGGATAAGAGACGGCGGCCGAAAGAGTACAACCTTGGGGACATGGTGATGTTAAAGCTGCTTCCGCAACAGTTTAAGTCCTTCAGGAAAGTACACAAAGGGCTGATTCGAAGGTACGAAGGACCCTTTCCTATCATAGCTAAGGTTGGGAAAGTGTCTTATCGATTGGAGTTGTCGCCTAGACTAAAAATTCACCCGGTCTTCCACGTGAGCTTGTTAAAACCTCATTATGCCGATATGGAAGACCCAAGCCGTGGAGAAAGTCATAGGGCCCCAACAGCTGTGGTGAAGTCCTATGACAAAGAAGCCGAGTACGTGCTCAGCGACAAACTTGAGCGAAGACGAGGTGTTCCACCAACGCGGCACTACTTGGTGAAATGGAAAGGAATGCCGGAGAAAGAAGCAACATGGGAAAGAGCCGACGATCTTTGGCAGTTCCAAGATATAATAGACCGGTATCGCGAAGAGGTTGCGACGAGGGCGTCGCGAGATTAGGTGGGGGAGGATGTCCCGCACTGTTTGGGAGGCCACCGTTATAAGCTGTTCCACGCAAACGCACAATGAAGAACGCTTACAAAACAGCAAAAAGGCAAGGCTTCCAGAATATTCTATAATCTTCTTGTATATATGGAGAGAAACCTAGAAGATTTCTAGAAAGGTAGAGAACTTGTAAATTCTAGAAAGGTAGAGAGCTTGTATATTCTAGAATGATAGAGAGCTTGCAAATTCTAGAAAGTGTGGAGAGATTTCTAGAGAAAGTGAACTTGTATAAATAGGCAAAGCCATACTTGGCTAAGGCATTCAAGCAATCTTGTACACAAGCATTCTCCAAGTAAATACAAAGCTTACATTCTCCCAAACTTGTGTCCCTTACTTTGTTCGATAAGCTTCTTACATCGCCCAGCTATACGGTTAGGCTGACTTAGCGCACAAGCAGGGGCTTGATCACGCTAGGTGCCGCACGGTTTCGACTTAGAGAAGTTCGTTCCGTGACATTAAGGCAGTAAAAGGCATGCCCGGCAAAGCATTCGAAGTTCAGCTATCTTTAATATGAAAGATGTTTGACAGGGTCTTGTTCACATATTTTTCTTCACAAGGGCCCAAGACTATGACTCCTGGTAAACTTGCATATTTATAAACCTTAAACTTTGGTGAAGATATTGACTACCGCATGGACTTGTGAAAGTTTGATACCTGTATCTGGCCGCCTATGTGGGAATATAACTCTCCCACTCGGTGGATATATATAAACAATGACTCCGCAGGCATCTTATGAGGACGTCTTGGGTTGATACTTTGGAACAAGGTTACAAGAATGAACTAATTGTAAAAGAGTGATCATTGCATGTTCTTGCAACTTGGAAACTCTGACCTTCCCATTATCCCCATGATCAAAGGCTCAAAGCACTTTAATCATGGGAATCTAATTCGGAATCCGACCTCGTACATATGTAGGCAAGCACCCCTAATTTTTTTTTTCTTTTTAGTTCTATACCTATTTCTTTATTATTATTATTTTTTTTGGTCTTATTTACCTTGGCTATGCGCGTGCGCATGGGAGAGAGAGAAGCCTTTTTTTTTTGTGGTCTTATTTACCTTGGCTATGCGCGTGCGCATGGTCAGATTCACACCGTAAGGTTTCTGCAACCTTACGGTGTAAGACCATCGAACTGGCTTTGGTACTTAACTGCCACCATCAAGCATTTGGTTTAGCGGCCAAACTGTATTGTCCTATTTCCATTAAGCGTCTCGATAATCGAATGAAGATGCCTACGAAACCACACATGCGCCTTTTCCCAGGATAACCATGAAACAGAACATTCTTTAAACCATGAAACAGAACAACCTTGTTCCATTGGCAGTCTCCCCCTGCCACCCTCTTCCCTATACGAAAGGATCACCACCTTTCTGCATCTCTTTCAATCCAATTGGTAGATTAAAATTTGTATGCTCCGGATGCGGACTCCTAGGAAACCCCTGCTTTCCCAGTTAAATTATAATCATAACTAGCAGAATATACAACTACTGTTTGTTGCTCGGATACCAGAGAAAGGAAAGTCAAATTACTTGGATTAGTTGCTGGTTTTCCCAATTAGCATGTGTTTCAATAAGAAAGACATTGATCAGCCTATGGCCACAAAAAACCACAAAGTAGACAAACTCAGTTGGACATTTTGTCAAACACCTATAAGGCATTAAGTTTACAAGTCCGTGTACAAACTCTAACATTTGTTTACGGTAATCTCAACAAACCTAGCACTCAACCAGTTCTCAACATGATAAGTCATTGCAATTTGTTGCAGAGTAGCGTCAATCGCTAGGGTTGCTTTCAGATAAAGTGGATAATCCAACATTGTTTGTACAAGTTTCGGGGAAAATGAAATGAGAATGAAAGAGAGGAGTGAGGGAAGAGGAAACAGAAGAGAGAAAAAGGGGTTTCTCCGCAAAGATGCAAGAAGTGGATATCGGACGTGACGGAACGGTTGATTCGCCGGACAGCGTTGGTCGCTGGAGATGGTGACTGCGGAGGTTGTTGGTGAAAGAGAAAAAGGGTGGTGGATGAGAGAAGAAGCAGGCTCTTCAAAAATTTCACAAAAATTAGTGTCACTCAAAGCTTTTGTAATGTATCGGCTTGCATCCAAGGCAACGGAATAAAAGATCTGATCAAAGAGCCAGTCTCCTAGGCTACATGAATTGAATTGCAGGCTAGTAAGTGTGAAAGTCAAAGTAGAGCGTGCTCATACCCGTGAAGTTATAATGAAGATTCCCAATATCTTTTTGTATGGCTCCAGTGACATTGTTAGAAGGCAATGAAACCAGTTCAAACTTTGATATATTACATAAAGGAGGACGGATGATACCTGTAATGAAGAAAGAACGATGCGATAAATTACACGTTTTACCAAAATGCAGCCGACTGCACCTCTCTGCAGAGGATCCAACCATTAGTGTAACAACCTTCAAATTCCCAATTTCAAAAGGTAGACTGCCATGTAAAGAGTTGAAGGATGCATCGAATTTTAGCAGATCCTTAAGGCTTCCAAAGCTTGTCGGTAACCTAGAAGATAATTTGTTGGAACTTAGATAAAGTTCTCTTAGAGAACTAATGTTCCCTAAGCATGCTGGCATCGGACCACTCAAATTAGGGAGTTGACAAGGGTCATTTGGAATGGACTCTTGCAGCTTATTATCATGAACGGCTATCCCTTGAAGCTTCTGCAACCCTTTGATGGTATTTGGAATAGATCCACTCAAGTCATTTCCAAGTAGACTTAAAATAATCAAACTACTCAGGTTACTAATCTTGTTAGGAATGGTACCTCTGATTCTACATCTGTATGCATAAAAATATTGGAGAGAAGCGGATAAATTTCCAATAGAAACTGGAAGGGTGCCAGCAATAGGATTTTCGCCTATCGACAAGACTGTTAGTTTCGTGCAGTTTGTCAACGAAGTGATGAAACTCAATTCTGGAGATGATGGTTCACTGATGAAATTGTTGTCCCCAGATTAAGGTGCTCCAGGAGTCCGAGATTACCAAGTGAGTTAGGGACTATACCACTGAAATTGTTAGCGATTAGGTCGAGCCTTTTGAGTTTTGAAGCATTTGAAATTGAGTCGGGTAAATTTCTAGTCAAGCTATTGTATCCAAGAAAAAGCCGTTTCAGGTTGGCTAGTTGATGGCTCGTATACAATGGCAGTGTTCCCCAGAGTTGATTGGATACAGCTGCCAAGATTTGCAGTGTAGATATGTTGAAGATCGTTGCCGGAATAGTACCTAGAAGCTCAAAGTTAGCTTGATTATGTAATCTAGTTGACTTGTTAGGATGCCATGCCTCCACAAGGATGAAATGTGATGATCATTTTAGTTAAAACACAGGCCTAACTTGAACCACCAGACAATTAAAAGAGAATACAAAAATTGCATTTTTATTTATAACAATTATGCTTATTATTCTGCTTCGAACCTTTTCTTTGAGCAAATTTTCAAAGTTATGCAGGAAGCCTTATTAAAAGAGAATACATAATTGCATTTTGTTTTTGAATTTTATTTGATTTTCTTATATATATATATTTTTACATTTATTGTCTTTTCACCTATTATTCTCACCAAAATAATTACACTAATTGACACTTTTACTTCTACATCACAGTAGAGGTTAGCAAAGGGAAATGCATTGTTCTAAAATAACTTTAACTAATTGCACCCGATTTTTCCTACAGATAATAAGGATTGTAATGATATTTGAAAAGCAGATTTTACATGGAATTGTAGTTTTGGTTTACGGTGCAGTTTGTATTGGTTTTAGTGAGTAAGCCCTGCCAAAGCCCTTGGTGAGAGTCCAGTGGGCCTGCGGCCGGTCAGACATAACTCACGAGCCCAACTGTGAGTTCGAGTCGTGACAAATTTAATATGTGTTCTCTCATCCAAAAAACACATAACCATAAGTAATGTAATTATCAACGGAGTGTATACACTTGCAAGAACCTCCATAATGAGTGCCTTCATGTTGTTCATCTTGGCAGGTGGATGCTTGAAAATAATATACACGTTTGTGTTATGCATAAATGATACTTCAATGGAAAAAAAATGTTTAAACATTTCATAAAACTACAATCTTCAATAAATATAAGTCACAAATTTCAGTAATCTCGTTCAAGATTTCATGCATCTTATCAACTCAACATAACTTTGAGTGTGAATTTCTTAAAATCAGAGTGAATCTAGCCTCATAGCTTATTGGACGATCCAAATATGGATATGAAAAGATTCTTCCCTAGATTGCAATACACAAAAAAGTTGAATGAAGATAGAAAGGACTAGAAAATCAGCATATTGGTGAAAATTAAAAATATTTTTACCTTGACGATAGTTTTAGATAGATTGGTATAATCGATTAGCATGGTATTGTACCAAAATGAGATACATTTTTCAATATTCTACGTAGTTATCGTTAATACAATTCTAAATGTCTTAATTAGTGAGATAATTTGTTTAAGAAATATAAATACCTGAGTGATGTTGATTATTATCCTTTATCATGTATATATGCATTACCTAAGTGAAACTCATTCTCTTTGTTTTTTTTTTCTTTCAAATTTAAAGCGTAACTATGCTAAAATATATCATTGACTTGAAAACCAAATTGCATCCCAACCCGTACATTTGCACGGTCCATGTATGTGTAGCTAGGTGAAAGGGATTATAGAATTGCATTGTTATTGCAAACAAGTTGGCTTATTATGCTACTTAGCCCCCTGTCTTTGAGCAAAATATTTACTCGGCTCTCTAAGTTTCAAAGTTATGCAGGAAGTATAATTTTGAAATTTATGAGTTTAAAAGGTACTTCTACTAAGTGTCGAGATGTTGTAAAATGTTGATGGAATGGCACCGGTTATTTTGTTATTGCTTATGCTAAACTGCTTCAAGTTTTGAAGATTACCATTGTCTAGTGAAATGTTTTCTTGTTGATGATTATCTTGCAAATTGAAGTACTCAAGCTTTGATAAGTTACATAGAGAAGGGGGGATGGTGCCTTCAGAAAAGGTAAAAAATATAGTGAGCTCGCTATGCCAATTTGTAAGCCGTAATTATAACAGCTGAAAATTGTACAGAAAATAGTTTCCGGTTCTAGATTTGGTAACCAAAATGACAAAAACAATAAGCCTCTTTGAAATTTTAAACCCCGACAGAAATTTCAACATTGGCAACCAAACCTCGCATCTATTAATTGATAACAAAAGAGATGTCACAGTTATCAAAAAGTACAACTACTAAGCATAAAAAAGTCAAAGCTTAAGAGTTATGGGTTTGAGGTTATTTTCCACCCAGTATAAATCTCAGGATTTAAGGACTGAATCTGTAAGTCAAGAATCGAATTGTTAAGAATTCTTCTCCAAATTGAAACTGTATTTAGGCCAAAAGAGATTACAATAAGCGTACATCATACCAGTCAAGTCGTTATAACCGAGATCCAACTCCTTAAGCAAGTTTAGATCCCCAATCTCCCTTGGTATCGGTCCAGTGAATCGGTTGAATGACAATAACGGGCACTTGAAGTTTTGAAAATCTACCAAGACACGATGGAATCTGGCCGTTTCACTCATTGGCAGATAAGGAAAGCCATTCTAGATTGAGGAGATTGCCAATCTCTTCCGATATCTTTCCTTGTAGAGAATTATCACTCAAACCAACTCTCTTAAGCTTTGAGATATTCCATAACGATGGTGGTATGGTGCCTGTAAAGCTGTTATTTGCAAGGAGGAGGTGTTCAAGGTTAGGCAACTCATCCAGCCACGTGGGAAGCCCTCCGCTGAAGTCGTTGAATTCCCAGTTGATTTTTCTTTGATTCTGCGCAAATGAGCCGTTTCCTTGGGATATTGCCAGAGAAGCTGGTCTTGCTGAGGTCAAGAGAAACGGGGAACGAGAGATTTCCCATGCTCGGGGGAATGGTGCCCACTAGCCCCATGTTTGATAGGTTCAAGGAGGCAACTCTTCCGTGGCGATTGCAAATGACTCGAGTGGACCAGCCGGTGGTGGTAGAGGCTTTTAAGGAAAGAAGTGCATGTTCATCGGTGGTGATGTTAGTTACCGCGCTTATCGCCGAGAAACTTGTGATTAGAGCAAAAAATACTGCTGCTGCCATAGCAAATGGGAAGCAGGAAATATCACCTTAAGGTAGTAAAAGGCATGCCAGGCAAAGCTTTCGAAGTTCAGCTATCTTTAATATGAAATATGTTTGACAGGGTCTTGTTCATATCTTTTCTTCACAAGGGCCCAAGACTATGACTCCTGGTAGACTTGCATATTTATAAACCTTAAACTTCGGTGAAGACATTGACCACCTTAAACCTTAAGCTTCACAAAGGCCCAAGACTATGACTCCTGGTAGACTTGCATATTTATAAACCTTAAACTTTGGTGAAGACATTGACTACGCATAGACTTGTTAAAATTTGTTACCTGTATCTGGCCGCCTATGTGGAAATATATCTCTCCGTCTCGGTGGATATATATAAACAATGACTCCGTAGACATCTTATGAGGACGTCTTGGCTACTTACTATCAGTTCTTAACTGCTACCATGAAGCATTTGGTTTAGTGGCCAAAACTGTATTTTCCTAAGCGTCTCGATTGGAATCACGTACGCCTACAAACATGAGGTATAGTAAGGTTGAGTAAGGTTGAGTAAGGCTGTTACAACTCAAATCCTTGAGGACGTGAGCTTACTGTGACTACGAAACCCTTCATAAATATCATGTCTGTATTGATTTTCTTACGCATACAAGAAAGGCACAAAAGGATACGACCATGTGTTCATTTTCTTTCTCATTTCGAACACTGGTGATGTAGAGGAAAAATACCACCTGCGAGATAAGGCCACGTGTCGTCATCCAGGCATATCGAAATTGTCACACTACTAATGGGGAAGTGGGAAATATGAATTACTCACCATTATGGGAGTAACTCTCCACTTAATGGTATTAACAACCCATTAACAGGAGTAACCAACCATTAATCTGGTAACCTCCTAATTAAATGGAAATAACTATCCACTAAGCAGGGAACTCTATAAAAGGAACAAGGAGAAATGATGCCAGGTAAGAAAAAAGATCTGAGTTTACATTTAATTAATCTCAAGCTTATTCTGACTTAAGCATCGGAGATTTCCTGCCGGAAATCCTTCCGGCGAGTCACCGGTGTTGATTTTACTGTGCAGGTCTATTCACGAAGCGCGTCCTGAATTCCTTCCACAACATTTTGGCGCCATCCGTGGGACCGAAATTCGTGAATAGATCATGTCTCAGAATCCCACTCCACAAGCTCAGCAAGGTGGGGCACCTCCACCGAATTTATCCTCGCCATTAATTCGTGACCCACTTCGTGGAGGAGCCGCATCTCAGCCTTCCAATCACGGTAAAAAGGTCGCAAGTATGCCAACAACCACTACCGTGGCATGAACCACCACGGTTGCAATATCCGTAATCCCTGCGGTGATATCGGCAGCCGTAACGACGGCATCAGCACCCGTAACAGTAGTACCACCAGCCGTGGCACTCACTCCTCCCTCCGTAAACACTGTCCTACCTCCACTTCAAACTGTCGGCACATCCGAACCTCCCACAACTGGTACGATCCACACTACTCTACCAGTCATGAACAACCAACCCGACTTGATGGCTGTTCTTCGGGCTATGCAACAGTCCATCGAACGGTCACAAGCAGCTGTGGACAATCCACCTCCGCAGTCAGAACCTTTCCAACCTCCAAACGAGTGATATGTAACTGATGCGCAAAGGCAGCCAGTTAAACACCCATTGAATTTCCATGAAGAACCAGGAACCTCGAAGATTCCGGAGCGGACAAATCAGCATGTGATGCAAGTAGAAGATGGACAATCCGACGATGAACGGCGCAACCCGAGGTCCAAGAGACAAGAGGAAAGCTGTTATGAAGCTCATTCTACCAAGAGGGACTCTTATTATTACCCTCGTGAACATCGTGCCGAACGATATACCAGCGCCCCGGTCATCATTGGACGACCATTCACAGAAGAGGTTGATCACTTTCCTACACCACCGAACTTCAAGATGCCTCCCTGTGAATCGTATGATAGCACATGAGACCCAATGGAGCATTTAGCTCGTTTCACTTCTGGTATGAATCTGCACTTGGTCCCTGACCAAATTATGTGCTGAGCGTTCCCAGTAACACTGAAAGGAGCTGCACACGTGTGGTTCTAACACCTCGCACCCCGCTCCATCTCCTGTTGGGCTCGGTTGGTAGAATCCTTCCGTAGTAATTTCTTAACAAGTCAAATACAAAGGAAAAACTCCTCAACCCTTTTCCGTATCGTACAAGGACCCAAGGAGTCCTTGAAATCCTACTACGCCTATTTCAATACCGAGAAACTCCTCATTGACAACATCGATTCGGGGGTGACTTTTGCAGCAATGGCAAGAGGTGTGAGACCAGGGACACCATTGCGTTTCTCGCTGAATAAAAGGCCCCCGGAGAATATGACCGATTTACTTGACCGAGTAAAGATGTATCTTCGGGCTGAAGAGGATTTGATGACCACCCAAGATGAGGGGACTCCTGGACAGAAGAGACGTGATCGCCCGAAGGAGAGGATGCCCGAAGAGCCTAAACGCTCAAGGGCGACCCTTTCTAAACACTTCACCCTTCTTACAACATCTCGGGAACATATTCTCAACCACATCAAAGGCCAAAACATCTTAAAGTGGCCCAAGCCGATGTGGATGCCCGCCGATAAAAGGGACGCCCAGCTTTACTGCCATTTCCATAAGGATCATGGTCATACGACTTAAGAATGTGAAGTTCTTCAGCGGGAGATCGAGAATCTTATTACGAAGGGGCACCTCAAGCAATTTGTCAAGACAAATGAGCGCCAGGGAGGTCGGCAAGGAGGAAGTCAAAGAAGGCATGAGGAGTCGGTTCCCAAGGAACCCCCGGTGATAAACACAATCTCTGGAGGCCTAAGCGCTGAGGGAACCTCAAAATCAGCTCAAAAGGCTTACGCACGGCAATTCAACTTAACGTAGGGACCAACTAAGTGCCCCAAGGCCCCCACCACTATAAGCTTTGATGATACAGATTTTAAGGAAGTCATTACACCACATGATGATTCATTGGACATAATTTCAGAACAAAAACAAAAGATTTCAAAAAGGTTGGAAGCTTACTTGGAGAAAAGGAAGATCTTCAAACTTAGAAATCTTCAAAAGCCCAAAAAATTGCCTCTCTCAACACCACTTAAGAAATGAGAAGTATGGTAAAGGAAAAGAACTTTTACCCCTTATATAGAAATAACAAACTCATCCAACGGATAAGATCTCATAACCATTGAAATACCCTGGACACGTGGCAAGATCCAATGAAATTACTGGGGGGCAAAATTACCTGTTTACCCCGCGACGATAACCAGAATGTAGCCGAGTAGACGGGCTACTTTGGTCCTAGCCTCTGCCGAGCAGACGAGTGCATTGGACATCGCCTCTACTTAAACCGAGTAGATGGGCTACTTTGGTCCAAGCCTCTACCGAGCAGACGAGCGCATTGGACTTCGCCTCTGAAACCAATAAAATAACCCTAGAGGGGGGGTGAATAGGGTTTTAAGACTACTTTAAAAATAATCAACCAACAAACCTCAAACTCAAAAACTCAAATAAACAAGCAACCAATCTCAACACAAATGTAAAACGATAAAGTAAAGAGAGAAGGGTTTAGAGATACTTGACAAGGAGAATTAAATGGTTCGGCTTGATATACCCACAACCTACGTTCACCCCTTCAAGGAAGTCCCTTGAAAGTCCCTAGAATCCACTAGTATGATCTTCCTTACGGGTCAAGATCGAACCTCTTACAATCCCTTGATGCTATGCCCACATCAAGAACAAGCTTTGACAAACCCAAAGCTCCAAAGCTTGATAACCCCAAACTTTGATACAAGAACCTTTCAATGAAGAAATGTGTACAATATTTCACTCTTAAGAAGTAGATGAGTACAAGTTGAAGTACTAGAACAAGATAGATGAGTGTATGATGACTTATTAAAGTGTATCTCTCTCTAATGTAAGCTCACAATAAATGCTCTCTTGAAAAGGATGAGAAATCAATGAAAACAAGAGAGATTTGAACAATTGCTTTGATCTTTGAGAATATGAAAGATAGGAGAGCTTTGAATGCAATTGATGAATGAAAACAATGCCCAAGATGAGTATTTATAGAGGTGGGAATAAATATGACCGTTTGGGGTTAGGTGGGGCATTAAATGCGCCAAATGAAAAATGCAGTCGACTGCAATGCACCATTGCAGTCGACTGTAACAAAAAAAGTAGCCGTTGGAAATTCAAATTTCCAACTTGCAGTCGACTGCAATGCAATGCAGTCGACTGTAATAGGCTACTGGAAGTATTGCAGTCGACTGTAATACCTCACTGCCCAACAGGCAGTCGACTGCATTCCTGAAAATGCAGTTTCCTTGTTTTTAAAGCATGAAAAACTTTTATGCATGCAAGGGAAACCTATGGGCAAGTTCTAGGTATACAGTCATCGTAACGATCATCTCTCTATGTCTAGTTTACAAAGACGGAATTAAAAGCATGAAAACTTCAATCAACGAATTCCCTCTTTGATGCGTTCCGTTGAGAGTCTTTGACCGTGTTGCTCGTCTAATAATCCGTTTGCATGAGTATGAGATTGTTCCTATTGCTTCATCAACTCAATGTATGTTAGACAACATAATCATCAATGTTAATTATCATCAAAATCAAATATAATCCTAGGTTAAATAACCGTAGGGTTAACAATCTCCCCCATCGCAAACATTGATTCAAATAATATGAGATATATAAGATAATATGCGAAAAATGAAGCATAACAATCTCAATTTAAAAACCATAAGGGGTCATGAGAAGAAATCATGACAAAACGCTCCCCCTATCTTAAACAATGTAGGGCTCCCCCTAACTTAAGTAATATATGCTCATATCAAGTCCACACAAATATGAATCAACAATATTTTCTCCCCCTTTTGACATCATTGAAAAAGGTCAAGGGTGTGTGTGAAAGTGATCAACTTATGTATCCATCCATGGATAATCAATATTGCCAACAAGGGCATTCAAACAATAAAAACATATGTACTTGAATACCCATAAAAAAGTGTACCAAGCACTTGTTACAAAGATAGCACATATAGGAAGTGTAAAGGATTTAGAATTATGAGTGTGTGCAAATCAAATGAGATTGAATGAATATCAACAAAATCAATAAGTTTGAAAAGAGAAACATCAACCAAAGCATGCTTTAAGCATATTAAAAAATGTTCAAGCATGAGAAGTGCAACTTGCATGATTAGCACAAGAGATATAACATTTAGTCACATAGGTGAAGACATGCCAAGTTCTCTTCTAAAAGCGGTAAACCTCTTCGAATCTAAAGGTTTAGTGAAGATATCCGCTAATTGGTGATTTGTGTCCACGAAATCTAGAACAATATCACCTTTTTGCACATGATCACGGATAAAATGGTGTTTGATTTCTATGTGCTTTGTGCATGAATGTTGGATGAGATTTTTGGTCAAATCAATGGCACTAGTATTATCGCATAAGATAGGTATGTGATCATACTTGAGTCCAAAATGCAAAAGGGTTTGTTTCATCCAAAGAATTTGTGCAAAACAAGCACCAACCGCCATATATTCGGCTTCGGTGGTAGAGAATGCAACCGAGTTTTGATTTTTGGAACTCCAAGAAACAAGAGAGTGACCTAGGAATTGGCAACCTCCACTAGTACTTTTCCGCTCGGTTTTACAACCGGCATAGTTGGCGTCGGAGTAACCAATTAAGTCAAAAAAGGTAGTGTTTCTAGGAAATCATAACCCTAAATCGTTAGTGCCCTTAAGATATCTAAGGATTCTCTTGACGGCAATCAAATGAGATCCCTTAGGACAAGCTTGAAATCTAGCACATAAACAAACACTAAACATTATATCGGGTCTACTTGCGATAAGGTAAATGAGTGATCCGATCATACCTCGATAGCGCTTAATATCAACATCCTTACCCTTTTCATCTTTATCAAGCTTTAATGAAGAGCTCATTGGAGTGTCAAAAGCATTTGATGCTTCCATGTCAAATCTCTTGAGTAGCTCTTTGGTGTATTTGACTTGGTTGATAAAGATTCCATCCTTGTTTTGTTTGATTTGCAATCCAAGGAAGAAGGTGAGTTCTCCCATATGCTCATTTCAAACTCCTTACTCATACAAGAAGCAAACTCTTCGCACAAGGATCCATTAGTAGCACCAAATATAATATCATCAACATAAATTTGCACCAACAATAAGTCATTGCCCTTAGATTTTATAAAAAGAGTGGTGTCAAGTTTTCCTCTTGAAAAACCATTTTCTAAAAGAAAACTACTTAGCCTTTCATACCAAGCTCTAGGAGCTTGTTTTAAACCATAAAGAGCTTTGCTAAGACGGAAAACATGGTTTGGAAATTTTTTATGTTCAAAGCCGGGAGGTTGAGCCACATAGACCTCCTCCGAAATTAAACCATTTAGAAATGCACTCTTGACATCCATTTGAAAGAGTTTAAAATCTCTATAGCAAGCAAAAGCTAAAAGCATTCTAATAGATTCAAGTCTAGCTACCGGTGCATAAGTTTCATCAAAATCAATTCATTCCTCTTGGTTATAACCTTGGGCCACTAATCTAGCCTTGTTTCTAACCACAACTCCGGATTCATCAAGTTTGTTTCTAAAAATCCATTTTGTGCCTATAATCCTAAAGTTTTGAGGTTTAGGCACAATGGTCCAAACTTGATTTCTTTCAAATTGAACTAGCTCTTCTTGCATAGCAAGCATCCAAGATTCATGATGTAGAGCTTCGGAGAATTTCTTCGGTTCAATTTGGGAAAGAAACGTCATATTGACATGTTGTTGAAGAGAGCGTCGAGTTCTTACCCTACTTGAAGGATTACCTAAGATTTGATCGCCTGGATGATCCTTTTTGTAAGTCCAATCTTTTGGTAATTCTTGAGAGTTGTCCAAGTTTGAAGCATCATTGATTGCTTCCTCATTTCCCCCTTCAAAACTTGATTGTTGCTCCCCTAGATCAATTTCTTTGGGGTTGCCTTATAGTGTTTCACTTATGTCCAACGTTCTCAAGTCATTGTCCATGTCATCTACATTAACAATGTTAGTCCTCCGAAGAAAAGGATTAGTCTCATCAAAAGTAACATTAATGGATTCTTCAACAACCAAAGTACTTTTATTATAAACTCTATATGCCATACTATTATTAGAGTAACCAAGAAAAATACCCTCAAAGGTTTTGGAATCAAATTTGCTAAGGTGATCCTTGGTATTTAAAACAAAGCATTTGCAACCAAAGACTCTAAAAAAGCTCACCTTAGGTTTCTTATCATTAAAAAGCTCATAAGGGGTTTTTAACAAAAATTTTCACAAGATAACTCTATTAAGAACAAAGCAAGCACAATTGACCGCCTTCGCCCAAAAGTATTTAGGTAAACCATATTCGTTAAGTATTATTCTTGCCGCTTCTTGCAAAGACCTATTCTTTCTTTCGGCAACACCATTTTGTTGAGGAGTTCTAGGAGCCGAAAAATTATGTGATATCCCAAAGTCATCACACAAGGCTCCTATTTTTGAATTTTCAAATTCTCTACCATGATCACTTCGAATGTTTGTAATCAAATAACCTTTTTGATTTTGAACACGTTTTGCAAATGAAGTGAACACATTTAGAGATTCATCTTTGGTAGCCAAAAAGAAAGTCCAAGTATAGCGAGAATATTCATCAACAATAACAAAACAATATGATTTACCACCAAGACTAGTAGTTTGGATTGGTCCAAACAAATCCATATGAAGTAATTGCAAGGGTCTAGAAGTAGATATCATTTTCTTCGGTTTGTGAGAGACCTTCTTTTGCTTACCCATTTGACAAGCATCACATACTTTATCTTTCTCAAACTTGATTTTCGGGAGACCCCTCACAAGTTCTTTGCTTGAAATATCTTTCAAGTGCTCCATGTGCATGTGACCAAGTCTTCGATGCCAAAGCCAAGATGTTTCACTAATAGCACTAAGACACTTGACATCTTGGTTAGCTAAATCATTTAATTGAATGGAGTAAACATTATTATCTCTACTACCAACCAAAATAGTTTCATTGTTCTTCAAGGATAGTATAGTGCATTGAGAAGCCTCAAAGATAACTTTAAAACCTTTATCACTAAATTGACTAATACTAAGCAAGTTATGCTTCAATCCTTCAACATATAACACATTCTCAATTGAATGTGGTTCCTTACCAATAGTTCCTTTACCTTTGATTCTTCCTTGAGAATTGTCACCAAAGGTCACATTTCCTCCTTCCTTAAGATCAATCGATGTGAAAAGAGATATGTTGCCGGTCATATGTCTTGAGCATCCACTATCAAGAATCCACTTCTTGCTACTAGATTTTGCTTTGAGACATACTTATAAACACAAATCAAGTAGTGACTTTTGGTACCTAAATTTTCTTGGGTCCTTGGATGTTAGTCTTGCATTTGTATTCTTGACCTTTCACAATCCACATTTTCTTTCTACCTCTAACAAAAACAATTCTACAAGGACAATGATTAGTCGTATGCCCTTTCTTGTTGCACCAACCGCAATGTGTAAAAGGTGTGCAATAGTTCTTTGGTCGTTTTGTATGAATATTCAACCTAGCTTGTTGTTGCAAAACTTTAGGAGGCATGGCCATGGGATCTAATCCAAGACCACCTTTGTTTAGGCCAATTCTTTGGCGTCCAAGCATGACATCCAAATTGTTTTGACCATCAACAAATTTTTCAAGACATTTTCTTAAATCACAAATCTCAACTTGTAAATCTTCATTTTGTTTTTCTAAAGCCAAAGTTTTGGAAGAGATTTGTTTTGAGCTAGGAGTGTTAACAAGTAATTCAACCAAATTGTTATTCACATGCTCTACATATAAATGGCTAGACATGCATTCATTCTTGGCATGCAACTTATCATTTTCCATTATCAACTTCTCAATTTGCTTATTAGCTTCAAGAAATTTCTTAGACAAAATAATATTTTTCTTGAAAATTTTCTTGGATTCCTCATATAAGCTATCATAAGCATATTCAAAGCTTTCATTATCACTATCACTACCGGAAAAAGAGCTTACCTCATCATTTGCCATGAAGCATACATTTGCTTGATCATTCTCTTCATCACTTGAATCAAAATCACTCCATGTTGAAGTGTGTTCGGCATTCATTGCTCTTTCCTTCTCCTTGTTCTCTTTCTTAGAAAATTGTCTTCTTTTAGCTCTTTCCCATACATCTCTTCTTTCCTTCTTCTCCTTTTTGTAGATGGGACAATCCATCTTCATGTGTCCCGACTTGTGGCATTTGTAGCAAAGCTTCTCTTCGTTGCTAGCATTTTGTTGCCTTCTCCCATCATTTCTTCTAAATCTTAAGAACTTCTTGAAGTTCTTTGCAACCAATGCCATATCCTCTTCATCAAATTCTTCATCATCATCACTTGACTCAAGGTTTGAAGATGAAGCTTTAAGAGCAATTGATGTAGGCTTCTTCTTGACGTCCTCTTGATCAAAGGTCTTGAGTTGCATTTTGTACGTCATGAGTGAGCACATCAATTCATCAAGAGGAAAGATGTTGAGATTCTTTGATTCTTGGATGGCGGTGATCTTTGCATCCCAAGCTCTTGGTAAGGACCTAATCACTTTTCTCACTAGATCACCATTAGTGAATTCCTTACCCAATTGCTTCAAAGGGTTCACAATGTTAGTAAAACGAGTATTCATATACGTAATGGATTCATTTGAAAGCATATGGAATAACTCATAATCTCTAAACAATAAGTTCATCTTGGAATCTCTAAGAAGAGAAGTCCCTTCATGAGTGACTTGAAGAGTATCCCAAATACTCTTAGCGGAATTACACATAATGACTCTATTGAGTTCATTAGTGTCTAAAGCACATACAAGACAATTTTTCGCTCTAGCATTCATACAAATCATCTTCTTGTCATGATCACTATACTCCGATTTTGATTTAGGTTCTTCAACCTTGTCAACCACTTTTATCGGAACGAATGGGCCATTCTCAACAATATCCCACATCTCATAGTCTTGAGATTCTAAGTAGATTTTCATCTTAACTTTCCACACACTATAGTTGGTCCCATTAAACAATGGAGGCCTAGTGGTAGAACTACCCTCCATACCCCCAACATAAGCCATGATCGATTAACTCTCTTGGCGTTACCCAATATAACAAGAGCCGAGGCTCTGATACCACTTGAAACCAATAAAATAACACTAGAAGGGGGGGTGAATAGGGTTTTAAGACTACTTTAAAAATAATCAACCAACAAACCTCAAACTCAAAAACTCAAATAAACAAGCAACCAATCTCAACACAAATGTAAAACGATAAAGTAAAGAGAGAAGGGTTTAGAGATACTTGACAAGGAGAATTAAATGGTTCGGCTTGATATACCCACAAGCCTACGTCCACCCCTTCAAGGAAGTCCCTTGAAAGGCCCTAGAATCCACTAGTATGATCTTCCTTACGGGTCAAGATCGAACCTCTTACAATCCCTTGATGCTATGCCCACATCAAGAACAAGCTTTGACAAACCCAAAGCTCCAAAGCTTGACAACCCCAAGCTTTGATACAAGAACCTTTCAATGAAGAAATGTGTACAAGATTTCACTCTTAAGAAGTAGATGAGTACAAGTTGAAGTACTAGAACAAGAGAGATGAGTGTATGATGACTTATGAAAGTGTATCTCTCTCTAATGTAAGCTCACAATAAATGCTCTCTTGAAAAGGATGAGAAATCAATGAAAACAAGAGAGATTTGAACAATTGCTTTGATCTTTGAGAATATGAAAGATATGAGAGCTTTGAATGCAATTGATGAATGAAAACAATGCCCAAGATGAGTATTTATAGAGGTGGGAATAAATATGACCGTTTGGGGTTAGGTGGGGCATTAAATGCGCCAAACGGTAAATGCAGTCGACTGCAATGCACCATTGCAGTCGACTGTAACCAAAAAAGTAGCCGTTCGAAATTCAAATTTCCAACTTGCAGTCGACTGCAATGCAATGCAGTCGACTGTAATAGGCTACTGGAAGTATTGCAGTCGACTGTATTCCAATGCAGTCGACTGTAATACCTCACTGCCCAACATGCAGTCGACTGCATTCCTGAAAATGCAGTTTCCTTGTTTTTAAAGCATGAAAAACTTTTATGCATGCAAGGAAAACCTATGGGCAAGTTCTAGGTATACAGTCATCGTAACGATCATCTCTCTATGTCTAGTTTACAAAGACGGAAATAAAAGCATGAAAACTTCAATCGACGAATTTCCTCTTTGATGCGTTCCGTTGAGAGTCTTTGACCGTGTTGCTCGTCTAATAATCCGTTTGCATGAGTATGAGATTGTTCTTATTGCTTCATCAACTCAATGCATGTTAGACATCATAATCATCAATGTTAGTTATCATCAAAATCAAATATAATCCTAGGTTAAATAACTGTAGGGTTAACAGCCTCTACTCAAATCGAGTAGACGGTACTTTGGTCCTAGCCTCTGCCGAGCAGACGAGTGCATTGGACCGTGCCTCTACTCGGCCAAGCCGAGTAGGCGAACATCTATGGTGCCTCTACTTGGCCAAGCCGAGTAGACGAGCACCTAATGGTACCTCTACTCGGCTTGTAAAGGCCAAGCCGAGTAGGCGAACATCTATGGTGCCTCTACTCGGCCAAGTCGAGTAGACGAGCACCTAACGGTGCCTCCACTCGGCCAAGCCGAGTAGGCGAACGTCATGTTGGGCCTTTACTCGGCCAAGCCGAGTAGACAAGCACATAGTGGTACCTCTAATGGTTCCTCTTCTTGACCAAGCCGAGTAGGTGGGCCCCTCGTTGAACTACCACTCGATCAGCTCGAGTAGAAGAATTGATAAAATCTACCACCTACAATTCCATATTCTCCTTTGAAGAACATGGAATGGGGGGGCAAGTGATGTAGAGGAAAAATACCACCTACGGGATAAGGCCACGTGTCGTCATCCAGGCATGTCAAAACTGTCACACCACTAATGGGGAAGTGGGAAATATGAATTACTCACCATTATGGGAGTAACTATCCACTGAATGGTATTAACAACCCACTAATAGGAGTAACCTACCATTAATCTGGTAACCTCCTAATTAAATGGAAATAACTACCCACTAAGCAGAAAACTCTATAAAAGGAACAAGGAGAAATGATGCCAGGTAAAAAAAAAAAAGATCCGAGTTTACATTTAATTAATCTCAAGCTTATTTTGACTTAAGCATCGGAGATTTTCCGCCGAAAATCCTTCCGGCGAGTCATCGGTGTTGATTTTGTTGTGCAGGTCTATTCACAAAGCGTGTCCTGAATTCCTTCCACAACATTTTGACAAGTGAAACACTACAAGAAAAAGAGCCTTTTAGCGACAAACAGTCCGTCGATAAAAAATCATCAAGATCTATTAACATGACTTTTAGGACAGAATTCCATCGCAAAGTCTATTTGTAAAGGTAGATTTTTTTTTAATATTGTATTTCTTTTAGAAATTCCCAACTTATTTGTCAAGGACTAAAGATCTAAAGCATAACCACGAATATGGAATATTATGACCCACTGCTGTGATTTCCAGATTTCTTTAAAACAAATACAATACCTACACCTACGATCATCACTACTCTTTAAGTACTATTACGACAAGCATAACCACAAACGTAATAGTGGTCAACCAAATTCACAACTCTGCAACAACAGAGGTCCACCAAATTCAACAAGTAATTATTCATCACAGTACAGTGTCGCACACGATGAAAAAAATCAGTTGCTTCTAAGGCTTAACACTGAGTCCATCACCAAGAGAATCATCCCACAAATTTAACTCTGATTTAATCGTCCTGCAAATTTAATCAGATGCGTAAAGGCTTCATGATCGTGGTCAAACTGGGTTCTCTAAAAAGTAAAAGAAGGCATAATTTTGCAGCTTGTGAAAATGAAGCAAAAATCATAATCTCCTAGCCTAAAATTGCAATTCTAGCTTTTTGCTCTCACCAAGTAGTATGTTACAGCTGAAAAATTAAGATATCCAAGTATGAGGTAAAGATGTCTTACAAACAAACAAGCGAGCACGCATGTATACGCACTGTACATGATATACTTTTTCTTACTTGAATATCACATAGAGGTAAAGATTATATGCGTCGTTTTGAGTAAAGTGCAAGAAATGCATGAAGAATAAATGTTAATGCCACAAACGGCAAACTAGGCTGCATATCGTTTCTGTTGTCAAAAGACCATTTCATTTTAGAAAAAAACGATTAGAAAAAAAACATGGATTATGGAACCAATAACAAAAATATTTTCTCTTAATTCGAAACTATGCAAGACAATTTTCTAATATTGTACGCACACACGCATATACACCCCCCCCCCCCCCCCCCCCCCCCGATCATCAGTTAATTTCATATACCATATGGATTTTGGTTGACCGCATACGACGATGAACTTTCAGCGACATTTGAAGTATAAGGGCATTGAGTTTTTCTCTACCAAATTCGCTTTGGTGCACCAAAAGGGCATTGTTTCAAAGGGGAATTTCAATGGTAAAGCATTCGAAGTTCAGCTATCTTTAACCTGAAATTTGTTTGACAGGGTCTTTTTCATATCTTTTCTTCACAAGGGCCCAAGACTATGACTCCTGGTAGACTTGCACATTTATATATAAACTTTAAACTTTGGTGAACACATTGACTACCGCATAGACTCGTGAAAGTTTTTTGTTTTGTTACTTACCCAACCACCGACTCGTGAAAGTTTGATACCTCTATCTGGCCGCCTATGTGAGAATATAACCTCCCACTCGGTGGATATATATAAACAATGACTCCGCAGGCATCTTATGAGGACGTCGTGGGTTGATACTTTGGAACAAGGTCACAAGAATGAACTAATTGTAAAAGAGTCCTTATTTCATGTTCTTGAAACTTGGAAACTCCAACCTTCCCATGATCCCCATGATCAAAGGCTCAAAGCACTTTGATCACGGGAATCTAATTCGGAACCTTACGGCGTGAGTCTGAAAGTGAACAATTAATTTGCTTCCATCAATCTTTGCTGAGAAAAATAGTAGGTCGATTAGTACCAGACATTGCTTCTAGCAATATCAAGGAGGTGATTGACCAACTTGACATAAGGGTAGATCCGCTCATGTGTTAGGCATGAATTACATTGAACTGGCTTTGGTACTTACTATCAGTCCTTAACTGCTACCATCAAGCATTTGGTTTAGCGGCCAAACTGTATTTTCCTATTTCCATTAAGCGTCTCAATTGGAATTACGCCTACAAACACTAGGTGAGCTTGTCCATACTTCTCAGACAAACTTCCAAATGAACTGCTCAGTGCGATGCACCCTCATCAGCATTTAGAGTAGCATATATGCAGGTCGCAGAAATATAAAACAAAAGATATTAGTTCATTCTTGTGACTGGCTACAGTCGATCGCTAGTTGATTGTAGGGTGGTGGCGGCTGGAGGATGCGGGCTTGAGGCAGCCTGGCTACAGTCATCTACTTATGGTGGTAGGTAATGGTACGTTGGCAGGTTAAGGAAGCGGCGAAGTGGAACCAGAGAAGAGAGATGTCGCGCCATTTATTGTGTTGGTGGCAAACGAGAGGGTATTGATGGTGCATAATAAAGACAAAGCCACCTTGTAGAAAGTTTCATGGTCATGGTGGTGACTTATTTTGATGGGGGGTATGCAATGACTTTTTCCATTGACGTACGAAACCATGATTGAAGTGATCAAAATGACGAAATTGACTAATGATACAACGTTAAAGGACTAAATGTGTAAGAATTAGTTCAGGAACTAATTTAGTGCTACGTTAATAGTTCAGGAATCATAAGGAAACTTTTGGTTCTTGAGGATTGTCAAATAACTCTAGTACGCCTACTGTGGGGGCCACTAACAGTTTTTTTTTTGTGGATAGAAATGGAGAAAAGTACAACGATGGCAAACGGCATAGTGTTTAAGGACTAATATGGCGAATTTTTTTGTTTAAGGAGTAATATGGAAAAAAAAGGCTTATAGTTCAGGGACCACAAGGGTTGTTGTCTCACCTATATATATATATATATATATATATATATATATATATATATGAAAGTCAAAACTGGTTCAGTCATCGCTTATTTGGACACTCTCTTAATTCGCCATATGGACTTTCTTATTTTAAAATATTTTAAATTTACTTACCTTTGTAATTATGATTTGGATTCATCCCCCCCCCCCCCCCCCCTCTCTCTCTCACACACACACACACACATACACACACATTTGAATTGAATTCATTCTTTCCATTTGAAATTCAACCAATTATATAGATTTTATATTTCTCTCTTTTATGTCAACATGTCCACTTAAAATTTTATTTATATCTTTACAATTCCACTAATTCATAGATTTGGACAAAAGTAATTCTCTATATATTCCTTTTTAATTTTAAACCTTTTTTTTTTTGTTTAGTAAAACACAATATTGTCCATCAGTTTTTCTCTTAAACTATCGTAATCTCCTTCATTTTATTTCATTACAAGTTTTATATATAGTTTACGCTCCCATTTTTTTTTCAATTATTTATTATGTACTATTACTCTTTTTTTGGTGGTCTTAAATCATACAAACTCAACACACGAGTTATTATTATTAGTATTGTCACTGCAATTGCTATTAGTTAGGAGAGACTCTTTCTATTATTTCATACACTATTTTTTTATCTTCATTTGTCACTAAAAATGAACAATTATTACTCAAGTTCATTTATAATGATAAAAATTGGTAGGAGAACTCCTTTAAAAAGGTAAAAATATTTTTTTGATTATCTTATTGTCACTATCAATTTTGTTATTGTTATTAGGCATAAAAATATTAGATATCTTAATAAGTATTTTGATAGTTGTTAATCCCGTGTGCAACGCACAGGATCAAAACTAGTATGTCGTGAAAGTTGAACATACCTAACCACACATATACCAAAAGAGAATCCACAAGAAAAAAGAAAACCCATCAACGCAAATGTGAAGATAATAATTGAACGAACATGCCTACGAAACCACACATGCGCCTTTTCCCAGGATAACGACCCATGCAAGCACCAAGTTTTGTAGAATCATTCTTTAAACCAACCTCGTTCCATTTGGTAGATTAAAATTTGTATGCTCTTCCCTCTGAATTTCTTTCAATCCAATTGGTAGATTAAAATTTGTATGCTCCGGACGCGGACTCCTAGGAAACCCTTGCTTTCCCAATTAAATTATAATAATAATAACTAGCAGAATATACAACTATTGTTGGTCTGATACCAGATATAGGATATCGAATTGAAAATTTTCAAATGTAACTTTCAGTTGCTTCAAGATTAGATACAAGCTTAACTCGAATTTTCTTGAGCTTTTCCGGTACGCCATTTGTGTTGATCCTTTGGTCCAATGCTAACACCACGATTGAAGATACACACTCCAGCTTTGCTAAGTAATGTTCTCCCTCTTGCCCTAGAAAATTGGCATCTATAACCTCTATTGTCATCGTATCAGGCCGTGTCTCCTTCACCCGACGCTTTAGGCTCATACCTCCAGCAAACACGATTCATGAAATGTTAAATACACGATGTAATTGGATACAATGCATCACCTGGTGCATTGTATCCCACTATGCGAAAGTCTTGGTATGGAGAAAATATTTGGTAGTTATCTAACACCATCTGATCAGCTTACATGATGTTAGATTACCACTAATGTGGGTCGTATTGTCAACTGCATTAATGCTTAGCAATGGTTAGATTGAAATAAATATAAAAAAATGAAGCACTCTTCACTATTTATTCTTTCACTCCACAATAACCAAACTAGATAATCATGAATTACGTCTCGTTCCCGAACATTGCCGGAGACTTGCACATGCCAGAAAACTTGAATTACGTCTTGTTCCCGAGCGTTTAACATTTTTGTTGTAACTAATAAGGATCTCGTGCTTTGCACGATATATAATGATTTGAAATAAGATTTTTCTAAATCTTGGTTAAAAAATAATTAAAATTAATCACTACGACTATTATAATTAAACGATAATAACAAATCGGTTGTTAATTACTAATCAAATACTCAAAATGTGAAAAGTTCATTACCCAAAACATGATCTTACTTTCAAACCCGAATTTTTCACGCCAATTATCACCAATATTTTTCACTATTTATCATACTTATTTCTTTCGTCACATCAAGTTGTCGCTAAACAAAATTCTGATTGTTCCATATTATATCTTGTTATCCAAGGTACACTTGCATTGCAATTAATCTCAAACATCTCCCACAAATATCTAACTCTCACGAAACACTACAAGTTTGATTGTATAACAATAAAAGTAAAGAAAGTTTTTAGAGATAATTAATACCAAGTGTTTATATTGGAGTTGTCTATTGTCCTGCATTATGTCTTGATGACATATATATGTCTAGCAAGTGAAATTGAGAAGAAGTTTGAATTATAATTAAATTGTATTACGAAAGTTCAATAACCAACCCAAAAAGGATTGTCGAAAATAAAGTGCCTAACATGAAGAAGTTACTATTAATAAATGTATAATAACGTTTGTAAGATGAAATGGGCTAGGAGCTTAAATGTTGCATCTTTAAAATCAAGAATCAATCAAGCTCAAGAAATTTATCAGGACATATATAGAAACTGAACTGCTTAAGTAACAAATTTAGTAGCCCTAACTTTCAATAATCTTTCTAAAGTTTTTCTATCATTCACTTTTTGAGTTTTGGCACTTTTTCCTGTAAGCATCACTACTAAAGTTCAAAATATCATCCCTTATGACATGCAGTATCATTCGTTACCTATCATGTTTCCTTCTACCCAGTTATGGCCATTTCTTGTAGCGGTGATTATTGGGGGTCAAAATATCCCTGCAGTTTATTTGATTTTGGTGATGATACATTCTACAACTCCCTCAGTCTACAAAAAAAAAAGTTGATTTTTTTTTTCAAATTTTTTTTTGGGCTGCCCTAAAAAAATTGATCAGTTTTCAAATTAAAAAATATTTTGTAGCCGTTTTTACATGTTTACCCTTTGTAGACATTTTTTTTATTCTACTTATCTCTCCACATTTAGTCATTCACCAACCCATTTTTCTCTACTGAATCAATTTCGTCCTGCCCTCTCTCTTGGGATAAAATGAGAAACTCATAAAATAAGACTTATAGCTTAAATAAACATGCGTCAAATATGATCAAATAATTTGGTACGAAGGGAGTATAAGTTTCATATATCTTTTATTTTAGGATTAAAGTGCAAAGCAACTCTTTTTTAACTTTTTCTATCTTTAAGTTCCAACGTTCGAGTACAATTTGTCTAAAATGACGCTTAATCTTAATTATACTTTCTCTTTTCTACTTTTCAATTAAAAAATCTACAGTGCAGTCTAAGTTTCTATTGATAGTATACTCTAAAGCTCTCTTTTATATTTATCTAGCATGACCTTGTTCATCGTAATAGTAAAATAAGGCTATTAATTTAGTTGTAGATGTAATTTAGAATATATTTGCTTTAAGATTTTTATTTTTAACACAGACTTTACCTGCTCATCTAAAAAGTATATATACATATGTGTCTGTGTGTGTTCTTTTGAAATTCAGACTATAAAATATATGTGTGAAGTTGATATCAGATAGTGGTAATGAACTAGGTAACTTCAATAATGTTTATAAAACTACGTTTTTCACCCTATATTTATATATACGCATGCATTACAGTTTTCATATAGATAAAATTCAACAAAAGTTCATCAAGAATAATTTGTAACCTAGATCGTTCATTAGATAAAAACCTGTATCATCAAAATAAAAAGAAAAAAAAACATAGTAAATATGGCATAAGGTTTTGAGAGTTCAGAAAATTATAGGGTTAATTACATCCATGACCTTGAGGTTAGGGTAAAATTACAAGTATGCCCATTAGTTGGAACAAATAACACGTATGTCCATTGATCGAACGAAAATACTAAAAGGATGTAAAGATCAAAATGCCCGTCACTTAGGAATATAATTCTTCAAATGTCATTCATCATCCCTTCATCTCACTTGTATAGCCCCACCACCATCATCCATTTAGACTTTTGAGCTCCAACACACACAAAGACAACATATACATGCATCCACACACACGTGTGCACCCATCTATAAACACATAGACGATATGTTCACATACCCACACACACACGCCCCTCCCCCCCAACCAGCCAAAACCACAGCCACAATCACATCCACCATCATTGTGTTCTTTAGCTTCTTCACTTTTCTTCAGTCTTCTCACCCGCAATCAAGTGTCACAGCTTTCTCATTCTACTTAGTTGCAACAAACCATCACAATTCAACAAACCAAATGAACAGAAATAAAAAATTGAATTTGGGGTTTAAAATTTGGAAGAAGATGTGTAAAATTTCTTGTTTGCATCAAACTATTACGCAACACCACGGCAGCTGCTGCCATTAACTACCACCAGAGCAGCCTTCCACCATTAGCGTTCGCCGGTGCTGAGATGATGTGGCTAGTGAGGCTGAGCCAGTTTGCCGACTTTCACGCTGAGTGCTTGCCGAGGAAGGTGCGGTGACGGGATGAGGGGAGAATTTGGGTTAAAATCTTAATTTGAAAATTTAGGATTTATAAAATTTTATATTGTATATACCTTGTAGATACAAAATGAAGGGAGTATCAACATTTAAAAAGTACGTATCGACATAAGCAAAAAAAAAAAAAACCAATTAACGGATCAATATGGCTCTACCTTTTAAAATTTAATATCATTGACTGTAATTCACCCTAACCTCGAAGACATGAGTCCCAAAATTATAAGAATCCATTGTTTTACCAAACACAAATTAACACATTAATGTATCATAAAAGTTGAAAAAAGAAGGCCTAGTCGAACTTGTAGATATTCTGGCTTTGTCATATGTCAATAAATTTAAATTTGTAGTTATATGCACACTACAACAAAACCAATCTATAGTGACAAAACAGCCTACGACTTACACGGAACCGTAGATACAAGTCCCCCTTAGACCGACGGTTAAGATTGAACCGTGGCCATTGCTTCTTCTCGAAATTGGAACCCAATTGCAACGGTGCTTACCGTGGGAATTGGGTGGAAAATCAGGTTATGTTGTAGAGCTTTGGCGATCAGCAATCTCTCAAACACAAACCCCACGGCTGATTACCGTGGGGATAGGAATTGACGCTCAGGTGGAGAAATTTGCGGGCATAATTTTGGCAATTAGAATTGCACAAAACCTATCTCGAATGAGATTTTGGGGCACAACAAGAATTTCAGTGAAGATGGACTTCTAGGTATGACGTTCTTCTTGCTTCTTTTTGTCGATCACTCACACCACGCCGATCTTCTTCTCACTTCTTCTATTGATCACAACGTATGGTGAAACAATTAGTTTTCTAACATGAAACAATTAGTTCTTCGATCGATCTCTTTTCTTCTTTTTATTTGGGTTTGATATTAGTTTGCTGATTACACAAAGTTTTCTAGCATGAACCAGAAATAGGTTGTGGTTTGAAACAATCACAACATATGCTGATTACACAAACTTTTCTATGCATTTTTTGCATGAACCAGAAATAGGTGGTTTGATATTAGTTTGCAAATTTTTTAGGTGGAATTGCTCGGATTGGCAATTTGATTGCCCATTTTGATTTGGGTTTGTTTTGGCTTGTCAGTTTTAAGCAGAAATTTTGGCTAGTTACCTGAGTAAGTACCATGCTATTTTCCATTTTAGTCAATTGTTACTCAATCCTGAATACGCTTGGTCATCAGGAGACATGTAAGCCAAGAGAAGGGTGATTTGTTAGTGATATCGTAGTTACATGGCTTCCAGTGCAGCAGACTAGGGGATGTAGTGTGCGGCTTTATAGACCTGAGGGCCTAATCTAATTGCCGTAGTTAACACTTTGAAAATAAGTAGAAGATTTGATTAAGACACAGAGACAATTGGAATTGGCAATTTTAGAATAGTCGTCGTAGTTGGAGCTTTGGGCTAATACGTATCTTGTAGTTCATCTGGTTTGAGCTAGGCCATAGTAACTAGTACTCAACAACAAAATTCCATTTTTAGACTTGAACCCAAGAAGATATGGTGATAGGACTTTTCTGAGCTATTATATTGTTGTATTTAGGTTTTCTTGACATATAAATTTAGTTAGTGTAATGTTCATATTGCCGGTGTTAGCCAATGTTTTGAAATGTGTAATTGCAGGCATACGCCACTGTTAACAAATGTTGAAGCTTGAGTTTTAGATATCATGAGAGATGTTATGCTTATGAATCGAGAACACCAATTCTTCTGTATAGTTTCTTTCAAGGAAAAACAAACCATGATTGTATATCCCTATATTTGTCCATGCCATGTTCCAATTGTATGACATGATCACAACACATTCAGTTTCTTTTAGTATTGGCAACATTGCATGAACGAGGACTCTATGATTTGAGAAGAGGGCTCTCTAAGGAGTAACCAGTTGCATACAACTGCATCCCTCCTCTGTTTTCCATCAAGAACACCAATTCTTCTGTATAGTTTCTTTCAAGGACACATAATATGCAGGAAAAGCAAACGATGATTGTATATCCCTATATTTGTCCATCCCATGTTCCAATTGTATGACATGATCACAGCACATTCAGTTTCTTTCAGTATTGGCAACATTGCATTAATGGTTTTGCTATGAATTGACAAGAGGGCTCTCTAAGGAGTAACCAGTTGCATACAATTGCAGTCAGTTATAACCTTACAAGATCCAAGATACCTCGTATCTCATAGAGTCTAGTAGGATTTTCAGAAAAGTCTTATTCGACTCGAGGTTTTTCCAGAAAAGTCTTCTTAGCTAAAATTAGATCAACATTATGGGGCAATGTTGGCCATTTTGATTGGTGTTACGTTGCAACTCTTGCAACAGCTTAGGTTGTGCTTAGGCTTTGAAAAATTTTAATCAGCTTTCTAGCTTATTAGCTTAATGGCTCTGAAAGATTGATGCTTACGCCTTCACACACACACACACATTCACTCTCACTGTACTTTGATTTGTTTAGTTACACAATGTGGTGTGCTTTAAGTTTGCTGGAATCTCACACACTGCTCAATTTGCTGAATTCTCACACACGTGGAGAGAGTTCAATTTGCTAAAATCTTACCCACAAAAATACAAACACACAGAGAGTTCAGTTTGCTGAAATCACACACACATGCACCCACACACACACAGTTCATTCTGCTGAAATCTCAGACACACATTGTTCAATTTGCTGAAACCTCTCTCTCACACATATATCGCTTAATTTTCTGAAAATTTCATGCAAAACAATGCTGAAATCACATACACATACTCTGCTATTGGCTAAATCTGCACTTACACGGCTCAATTTGCTGAAATCACACACTCAAACACACATAAACACAGCTTAATTTGCTGAAATCGGCTGAAGCTTGGGGTAGATTGATGGTTTGAGCTATCTTTATGTCTCTAGATATGTATGTATGATTGGTTGGTGGCTGTGTTGATCGATCTCCACATATCTTGAGTGACATTGATACCATATGAAGTTTTTGAGTTTGTAAATAGGCCCTTGAAATGATCTGCTGTAGTACATGTGGCTATCTTCTAGCGAGAAATTTTCTATCATATGTGGTAGTTAATTTTCTTTTTTCCTTTCTCTAAGAAATGTTAGTTTGTAAGAAGCATGCCTTGCAAAATATCAAACCTTTTTTTTCTTCATAGATAGAGATTGTGCATCTTTAGATTGGATTTTGAAAAAGTTCGGATGTTTTCTCTAATGTTTTATTTATTTATGATGTTTCATCTAATGGGATGCTTGTGTTTTATTTACGCTTATAATTTGCGAACGCTTTTGGTTTTCTTCTCTTCACCTTTCCTCCTTTTGCTGAGAACACTTAATTCAAGGTGCATGCTTGTTATGATGCTTGCATAAGGCTTAGGTTCTTTTGTTGCAGGGCTTGGCTTGATAGGGGAAAACACATTAGTGTGTTTGGAATTCGTTGAAAGTGGGGCTTCAAAACATTTAAGCGCAATTGAAGGTACTTTTAATTCACTTACTATTTTTTGCATGTACATGAATATCAATTAGAAAATGGATTTTTATGTTTGATGCCTCTTTCAGTTAGAAATCTGATTTTTTATATTTGATGCCAATTGATTATAGGCTTAGGTTCTTTTGTTTGATGCCACTTTCAGTTAGAAATCTGATTTTATGTGCATACTGTAATGTTCTTGCTTAGCATGTCAAATATAAGTTTACACATAAACGTTCCTCATTACATAAGCCGAAATTGTGTTTTGTTCTTGTTTTGTTATTATAGAAAGTGGAGAAACTTCTCTAAATATAAAATGAACTGAATTATTGAGGTTAAATCGTCCAATTAAATTGGATTCCATGGTCCAATGAACTGAATTAGTGTGGCTTGAGCAGTTAAAATTTTGTGGCCAATAAACTGAAATCCTCACATAAGTCAATAGTGTGGCTTGAACTGGTAAATTGGATTATGTGGCCAATTAAACACTTGTCACCAAAAGTCCATCTCATCAAGTTTAATGATGTTGTGTCAAGACCCCAAGACAGATTGATAAGTCATTTTACTTCTAATAGAGCGTATATGAGAGTTCTGTTGGGCTACATCATGCTTCTTTTTAAAAATCTATTTGATGTATCAAAGTGGCTCCCTAATCAAATCATTTAATCTGAAATGCTGTAATAATATGGTATCCATAAGTGACAACTTATGGAAGCAAAGTCTAGTTATCGGCCTTGTGTGGTAGGTGAGTTTGGTATATCTATTACCTTGTACAAGTAACTTATGTTTTCCTTTATTCACATAGATAATGATTAAGCTTCAACTAATTTATTACTTACATGAAGGAACCTAATATGGACAAAGAATGGCTTAACTTGCCAAGGGCCTCACAAGCTTATCATCAAGGTGTTAATAGATTTCTTGATTTCGCATTCCGTAACGTGCGTACTTCTTCTGGAAAGATTTTGTGTCCTTGTACGAGGTGTGTCAATGGTTTATTCCAGAAACGGGAGACAGTCGAATAACATTTAGTTATGAGAGGATTTGCAAATCACTATAGAATATGGACAGATCATGGTGAGGTTAATCACGGCGAGGTTCAAGGTGAAGCTAACACGCCTTTGAATGATGTTGACAACAGGGAACCTGTAAACGAAGTTGAAGTCGATAGAATGCCTGAACTAGTTAATGACGTTCTTAGAAATCGACTTCAAGATGATCCTTGCACTAAGGTTGCAAAATTTGAGAAGTACATGAATGAAGCGAACCAAGAATTGTATCCAGGATGCAAGTCAGAAACTAAGTTGCCTTTCATTGTTTGGCTTTTTAATTTGAAGTGTACTAGTAAGTGGAGTGACAAGTTGATAGACAAATTAAGAGTGATAATTCCTGCCGGAGAGCAACTGCCAGCCAACTATTATGAAACAAGAAAATTGATCGGAGACTTGGGGTTTAGTTATGAAAAGATTGATGTGTGCCCAAACGATTGCATGTTATATTGGAAGGAGAACAACAAGAAGAGATCTTGTTCAGTTTGTAAGGAACCAAGGTGGAAGACGGTACAAGGCAAGCCAGATGACACGACTGTAGTTCAAACCTCTAAGTCAAAACGTCATAAAGTTGTTGTTAAACAGTTGCGGCAGTTTTCATTAACTCAAGCTTTACAAAGGATGTACCTATGTCGCTCGAAACAGCAATTGATATGGTATGGCATGATAGAAACTGACGAAAAGACGGGGTAAATCACCATCCTGCTGACTTTCTGGCTTGGAAACACTTCGATGAAATGCACCCATCATTCGCTTTTGAGCCTCACAACATTAGGCTTGGTTTGTCAACTGACGGTATGGATCCTTTCACCCACGGCTCGAATCATAGTATATGGCCGGTGACTATGGTTGTTTACAACTTACCCCCGTCAATGTGTATGAAGCAGTGTAATATGATTATGCCATTGTTGATACCTGGACCGACTTCCCCGGGGAATGATATTGATGTTTATTTAAGACCATTGATTGAGGAGCTTAAGGCCTTGTTTGCTGGGGTTGAAACATATGATGCTGCTACCAAGACTACATTCACAATGCGTGCAGCAGTTTTATGGACCATTAGTGACTTTCCGGCATTGGCCATGATTTTTGGATGGAGCACCAAAGGTAAGTTAGCCTGTCCAGCTTGTCTAGGAAGTACGTGCTCGGAACGAATACGTGGTAAGCAATGTTACAATGCACATCGTTCTTTTCTAGAGTTGGATCATAAATTTAGACGTGATAAACGAAGTTTCAATGGAGAATATGAGTTCAGGGAAGCTCCTGTCGTACCTTTTGGTTTTGATGTAGCTGAAATGCTAAAAGACATTGATGTCACTTTTGGGAAGAAAACTAAACACACCGTCCCCAAAGCTGCCACACATAATTAGAGGAAAAAAAAGTATTTTCTTTGAATTGTCATATTGGAAGACTCTTCTCCATCGCCACAATTTAGACGTAATGCATATTGAGAAAAACACATTCGTGATAGCCTCATGGGAACATTATTAGGTCTGAAGGGGAAGACAAATGATAATCTTAAATCTCGACTTGACTTGCAAGATAGGAATATTATGGCAGAATTACATCCTAGACCAATTAGCACGTCGGGGGATCGATATGAATTGCATGTTGCATGCTTTACCATGTCAAAGGATGAGAAAACCAAAGTTCGTGAAGTGTTGAAGAATGTTAAGGTTCCGGATGGTTATTCGGCAAATATATCTAGATGCGTCAATGTCAAAGAGCGTAAGATCTCGGGGTTGAAAAGCCATGATTGTCACATATTGATGCAACAACTACTTCCACTATCAATTAGAGGGTCACTTACGCCGCATGTATGCTCTGCTATTATTGATCTGTGCCATTACTTTGGAGATCTGTGCTCGACAAACTACCGAGTAGAAGACTTTGAGCGGCTGAACAAGAAGATTGCAGAAATTATGTGTCGTCTTGAGATGATATTTCCTCCATTCTTTTTTGATATAATGGTGCATTTACCGATTCACTTAGCTGAAGAAGCTAGGCTTGCTGGTCCAGTGAAATATCGTCAGATGTTCCCTTTTGAAAGGTTTGGATTTTAGGTTCTATATGATTATTTTACTAGTGTTTCTTTTATACAGTTGCAGATATTTGTGGGGTAATATGTTTTGATGCGATATATATAGGTACATGTACAAGATTGAAGGGTACATTAGATGTAGAAGTCATCCTGAAGGGTCAATCGCAGAAGGCTATATTGCAGAGTAGTGCCTTATATTTTGCTCAAGATACTTAAGAGATGTGGGTTGTTACAAACTGTCTTCTGTCTTGAAGGATATAGAATCTTTTGGGTGGGAACTTTTCGGTTTAGCTCCACACTAGTGTGACCCCCCTGCACTTCTTAAGCTTTAGGTTGGAGAGATAGATGTGACCATTGCTAATGCTTGCATCTTTGTCTGACACATCTCATAAGGGCAGCATTATTAGTAAATGACCAAGTGAACACAAACTCTTTCTGCTTAAAGTTAGGCCTCTGAAGAGTATGCAGCTGTGACTAGTCTTAACCTTTTAGTGAGGTTGGAGTTAAATACATTATTAGCAGGTTTTGGATAGAGGGCAGAGGACATTAATTAGTACTTGCACAGTAGTTGGCATCATCAGCTCGGTGAACTTGTCCGTACATTCTATCAGGGCCTCCCAAGAGCTCATTTAACTGCTTGTGGTGTGCTTGAAGGGTCAAGAAAATCAGAGGTTGATTGATGTTTGAGTCCTTGCTTTTTCTTGGTTTTCCTTGTTCACATTGATTGACTAGGAGACAAGCAAGATGTTAATCACTAAACTGGTACTTGAGCTGTAGGAGAGCACATATTGTGACCTTCGTGTCTGCAATGAAGGTCACCACTCACCAGGAACTTGCAGTGTACAGACATTACTTGGATGTTCTGTTGACTGCGAGAATCTGTTCATCTCAGCAAGGTTAGACCATAATCTTTGTTTTGACAAATTCGTCATGTCGGCTTAGTTGCTGTCCAAACCCTGAGGTTTGCCAAAATTTGCACTGAAAACACTGGAGGTTTACAAATTAGTTCTTAAAAGCATTAAAACCCTGAGCTTTACCTTTTGTTATGGCCCGCCCTCCTCAATTTGAAAAGCACAAGAAACACTGCACTACACTGACTGAATCATGACCATTTGGCCACATATATGTATCTTTTCTGGGGCATTCACATTATGCTGTTAAATTTCAAGGTCATTCAGGCGCAAGGTGGCGACATTGTTCCAGTGGTGTTTGGTACTTTGTGTCTCATGAAGGAGACAAAAAATGTGGAAACTTTTCAAAGACGTGTGTAAATAAAAGCCATGTCTCATGATGGACCACCAGATTGGGTCCTAATATTGTAGATTTATTTGCATCCAATAACAGTCTTGCCAGGTTGCAAGTCAAAGGGGTCTTGTGGATGTGCTTTGTCAAGTCCCTCTAAATTCTATGTCAATGCTTGTTGCCAAATAGGATTACTCGAGCCTTTTGATATGTATTAGGTTCATGTAGAGATAGAGCTACCAGAGGAGCACTCATAATCACAAAGGCAAGCAAGCAACTGCCTTTCCCAGGTAAACTGTAGCATAAATAGTACACGGACACAAATGCGTGGCTACATACCAGCCCCACGCACACACAAACACTGGGCTGTATAGGCAGCTACACGCACACAAGAGCCACCACACGGCTGCACATCACACACTGCAACACTGCAAAATACAAACCTCACCCACATCACACACACACACATGCTGCAACACACACATCACAGACAAACACATACACGCTGCAACACACACATCACACACAAACACATACACGCCGTAACACAGCAACACACGGGCAAACACGCACGGTGAATTACGCACACATATACAAGTGCACAAGGCTTCACACATCACACACACGACAATACACACAGTAACACAGCGACTCAGACACCCTCACACATGACTGCCCAACATCCTACACACACGCATCACACACACATAACAACACACACAGTAGTACACACACATTCACATATGGATGTCGAATAGCCTACACATACACGCATCACACATTCGCGCACAGCAATACACTCAGCACCACGCGTGGCCGCACACACACTGGATAAACACACACTACCCATCTACAATCTGCCACTTTCAACATACTCCTCTAAATAGTTCATGCGCCACTCAATCACAGACACCTCCACTAATCAATACATTCAATTTTATATAAAGAATGAGAGACTTAACGGCATGGACATGAGATCATATCCGGTGTATGTGCACTCTCTCAAACCAGCGAAGGCACATTGACACTTAAGGTCACTTTACACTTCACTCCCGCATGGTCCTTATTCAATTCTTTAACATTTTGCACAGCTGAGCTTTCAGTGCTTAATTGTGCTGATATAATCTGGTAAATTGTGTCTTTATGTTCACTTATACTTCAATATCCAGATTTATTTGACATGAAACAGTTAATGGGTTTTTGGGTTTGGTTCTTGAAGTTGAGTTATGGCTGAATTCAATGTACTCTTGCAACTTGAGCTTCTGGATTCATTATCTGGTTGTTTATATGGTATGCAGTGCTTAGAATTAAGGGTCTTTTAGTTAGGAGTAGCTGGGGCATATATAACTAGAAAGAGACCAATTTGTGGTAGAAAAATGAGCCTAATGGCGTGGGTGTTACCGCTGGGTTGATGTTAAATTGCTTGCATCAAGCGAAAGATACTAATTACATATGATTTCAGTTCGATACCAAGTTTCCTGCTCATTCAAGGTTCTGTTGGACCACAATGGATGAAAAAATGTTCTCTTTTTAGGGTAAGTGCAGTTTACTTCTAACCATTTGTTGCATGAAATCTCAAATAAATTAGCCATTCAAAGAAATCTTGCTTTGTGTTTAAGTAAATTACATGTTTTTAGCGCGAAAGAAGGCTAGAGGACCCACTATGTGCGCAAATGTGTGGGCAAGAGAAACTCAAAAGTATGTGGGGTAAAACATTGTAGGCGAGATGTATACTGGTGCTGTGAAAGAGATGACTGCATGGCTTGGAACCTTAGCGCGAAAGCAAAATATCTTTCCGATCCACAAAGCTTTCTTCTCTAATTTCACTAAAGACGATCTGGAGGTTGCTTGGGCTGAAATAATGGTATATTTAATCTTTGAAACACATAACTTTTCCCTATATGCTGCTTTTCTAATTGATTGTCCATCCATTTTACCCTTTAAATGGTAATCACATGCACTAACTAATGCATCAACTATGTTGAATAATCATGATGTAAACTCCATATTGGTTTTGCTCTATTTGACTCTTACATTATGCTTGCAGAAACGATACACAACAGACAACCCGATGGCAAAAAAGCATATATTTGAGAGGCTTGACAACATGTGGAGAGGTTGGAAGTATGATTTAAAGCAGAAGTATTTTATAGAGAATGATCGAGCCAAATCCCTGAGCAATATGAAAGACTTAAGGGTGGACAAAATCCAGTGGGAGACATTAGTTAACTAGTGAAGCAAAGGTAAATGATTAGTTGTGATAATACACTTCAGTGATTTTGATGCCACATCTACTAACGAAAATACAAAAAACAGAAAGAATCAGTCCAAAACTCAAAAAACCGGAAGGGAAACTTGATAGGGCATACACTTGGCTCAAAGTCTTTCCCTAGGAAGCACCACGAACTGGTGAGAACATTTAAAATGCATAAAATATATGCCATGTATATTCTGTGAATGACACGTGCTGCTTTCTATTGTTTTTTACTTGGCAGTACTTGAAGGATGGAAAAAATCGTTCTCGAACTGAGATGTACTTAGTGTCGCGCACTTGCAAGGATGGGACTGTGCTAGAATCTGCAAAAGAGAAGTTGGTAAGTCCTATTTATGTAAATGAAAGTGTGCAAGTTTCCTTGACTACATTCACTTCTCAAGTCTGCTTGCAATTTGAACTTCTTCATCTATGTGGCTTTCAACCATAGTTTTTGCTACACTACTTTGCGAAATCACTACATGAATGCAGGAAGATTTGAACTCATAAAACATGTGTTGATGGAAGTGGCTTGAGCAAAAACCTTGTAACATAGACACATACAAACTAGAAATTACACAAACCAGAAATTAATGGGAGACTGTAATAAGCAATATGATATACTCTTTTTCGGTTCTTTTCCTTTCTGTTTTTGTGTGTAAAAATTAACAAAAAACGTGATTTTATCTAAGCTATCTACTCATAGACAGTGCTCAATGATGAAAACCGTTGGGTATACACAGTGGGTGATGGTGGAGGGGCATCAATTCCTGAAGATAGAAACAACCAAGCATGCAAAACCATACATGTTGATGCCAATGACAAGATATGTCTGGACTTTTTCTCATCTTTCACAGAGAAGGCATGGACGAAAAAACACAGCCTAGAGGCAAAATGGCACATTGGAATGTAGCAGTTACATGCCTCCTTAAATCACTCTTTATAGCTTTGTCCTTTAGTTGGTGCCATAAGTCCTTCTTGAGGCTTTCTTGTCTACTCAATAGTGTGAATTTTCAGAGGGTTTCTTGTCTACTGAATATAGTGATATTTTAATGTTACAATCTCACTCCCATTTGCTTCATGCATGTCTATTCTATTTGACATGTCTCTCTGCCTTGGTTACTTGCCAAAACGTGATTTTTCTCTTGTAGGATGAGATTAAGAAGAAACAAGATGTCGCTGCAATATATGAGGATGAAAGCAATATACTTGCTACCGGTCGCGATGATATACTTTCACTAACTTGTGGAAAAGACGGCCATGGCAGAGTTCGTTGCATGAGTTTGGGAGCCAACATTACAAACATCTTTGGCATAAACAAAAGGATTAGCACCGAGCCTGCTCCAAGCATTATGGAAGAGCTCGTTATGCTGAGAGAGAGAGAGAGTCGCTGAAGTTGATGCTATGAAGTCTTAAGTAGAAGAACTTCACAACATGAAGTCGCAGCTAGAAGAATTTAATACCATGAAGTCTCAACTTGCAGAATTCAATAGAATAAAGTCTGATATGGAAGAGTTCAAGTCTAAGATGGATGAGTTTGAAGCCAATTTCATGCAAACCCAGAGCCAAAATTTGTGGCCTTTCAATTGTCAGGCAATATTCATCACTTATTCTTTTCCTGCTCTTAAACTTTATGAACGACCGTGACATTTGCTGTTTCCATTATCTCTCAACAACACCAGAATTGTTTATGCTTAAGATTAACACTAGCAAATAAGGTGTAACTAGTGATAACAGCCCCTAAGTACTAGTTATGGAGGGAAAAAAGAAACCATTTTGTTGTGCACCCTCCCCAATTCTTATTTATGCTTCCTCTTTAGAAATATTAACATAATGTGCATGCTCTTACTAGCTCGTGTTGATTGACTGTTGATGGCCCACATGCCGTGCCTGCGAATTAAGGATACTTACAATATAACTACTTGTATCTAGTTAGGGGTAAAGCCATGGAATTGGTTTTAACTGTCAATCCATGCCTGGTTGTAGTGTTTGTGTTTTTCTTACGATGCTCTCAGCTATGATTTACCTGGACCTTTTGAGTTATCGGGGAAGGTGTGTACAGGGAAGGAATGTTTTGACTTGGTATTGCTCAACAGTTAGAGCCAAGCTAGTGGGATGACCTGATAATGTCATTATATGATAAGTTTAAGAGAGTCCAAATCAGTTTTTTCTAGTTGCAAAGATCATCCCCTTGTTCTTATATATATTTGTTTGCTCTTTGCAAATATTAGCATAATGTGCATGCTCCTACTAGCTTTTGTTGATTGAATGTTGACGATGCCTACTAATTAGGGATGATTACAATATATATCTCCTTAACTTAAAATATAACTCCAATTATTTGGTACAACCTCTCGGTCATTAATGATGCTTTGTTTCATTTCGTAGGATGGTTATGATGGCGAGGAGCAAGATGCAAGCCCTGCGAATGAGGACTAGTTCACATGAGTTGCTCGTGGTTCGCAACTAATGTGGGTGGATGTATATAGTACTAGCTTGGACAAGATTATGACATGGAGATAGCTTTTGAAATCAAGTGCTAGGACATGAATATGATATGGAGATAGCTTTTGAAATTAAGTGCTAGGACAGGAATATGATATGGAGATAGCTTTATGATATGGAGATAGCTTTTGAAATTAAGTGCTAGGACATGATTATGATATGGAGATAGCTTTTGTATGAAATTAAGTATTGAGATTGACGTTTTTGTATGGAATTTGGTGCACAAATTATTGTTATATAACATTGCACTATTTATGCAATTGAAAACATCTTTATAATATTTCAGTTGCAGAACATGTTTATGATATTTCAATTGTATTTGCAGGTTATTGTGATAAAACAAGATCCAGCATTCGATTAAAAGAAAAAGAAAAAAAAAGAGCACATGTACCTTCGGTATAAACCGTAGGTAAAGGTTTGTGATTTTCTGGGCATTAATCCTTACAGTTTAAACCGTAGGGAAAGGCTTAAAAAAAAGGGCCATGGTTTAACCTTAGCCTACGAAATGTACCGAAGGTATAGCTTAAGGTACCTATAGGGTAAGCATATCCCTGCGGTATTGCCCGTAGGCATAGCATTCAAAAATAAAACTTATTCCTACGGTTATACCGTAGGCTAATCCTCAAAAAACCGTCGCTATAAGTGGGTTAATACGAATTCGGCATAGGTATATAGGCAATGGAATAACCGTAGGGATAACATTCAACCCCGTAGGCATAGATCTAGGGCATCGCCTCTACGCCTACAAAATAGTACCGTAGGCATAGCGCATATGCCTACGGGACTCGGCACCTATGCGTACGGTACTATACCGTAGGCATAGCTGGTTTTTCTTGTAGTGGCAAAAGTTAATAGAGGCAATAGCCGGTGCACCTTAATTTATAGAAAAAAATATATGTTATTACTTGGACTTAGGAACGGTTCTCTAAGAAGTAGAGACAATTAAGGTGCTCATTTTATCGATTTTGATGTTGATGAGTTTTAAGGTTATGTTTTGATAAGATTTTCTTTAAAGGTGAATAGAGACTTAGTATCATATTTATACGATTGGGCTACATCAACTCCTACATTTTTGTCACTTAAAGATGCATTAGTGAACTTTTAACCTCTTTAGCAGCAAATTGTTTATGATTAACCAAAAATATTGTAATTTAGGCTCACCTTCTTAAAAGTAAAAATAGTAGCCATTTTAATTGCTTGAGATTATTTTGTATGCTGGGGCGAGATCCTAACCCGTTTTGGTTATATTAATAGTCTTTTTCACTAAAAGATGCATTAATGAACCTCTTTAGCGTCAAAATGTTTAAAGTTAGCCAAAACAGTAGTAATTTAGCCTCACCATCTAAAAAGTCAAAATATTTAGAGAACTTTTTAACTTGAAAATAATATTTTCAGAAAAAAATATTTAGTTATTTAACCCCTTGTATATAAAAACTTGAGAGTTTTCAAGTTAAAAATTGAGCCGAAATAAATTGGAGTCTTTATTAATTGGGGTTCATCTAATCCTATCACTTTATAAGAGTGAAATATGTGAAGACAATAGCCATATGAAACATGTTATCATGTAAAT
Source organism: Escallonia rubra (assembly GCA_033065855.1). Classification (NCBI taxonomy): domain Eukaryota; kingdom Viridiplantae; phylum Streptophyta; class Magnoliopsida; order Escalloniales; family Escalloniaceae; genus Escallonia; species Escallonia rubra. The sequence continues at coordinate 102,614 of JAVXUO010001700.1, read as the reverse complement.
ATATGATACCTCGGGATACAATGCATCATAGAAAGACAATAACCATATGAAGGATATGATGTCATGAAATAAGGGTATTCCAATAACTCTAAAACGAATATAGGATTATGTACTTGCCACGAACTCAAGTTATAATTAGGAACAAAATTGTATGATAAAATCAATTGTTATGCATTTAAATTTTTCTAAAGAATCTCCAGTTTTACTATAGTTTTCTTACACCAATATGTCTGTAATTGAAATCTTGAATTACACTTCAGTTTTATGATAGTTTTAATGTACGAAAATGTTTACATTGAAATATATATACATGCACAATAATTAATTTTTTTAGCATACACATCAACATAAATCTGAAATACAAAATTTAAAAAGGAATAAGTTTCTGATAAAATATTGAATCTAGTTTAAGTAATTATGTTTATATTTTTGAAGGCTATAGAAAACATTTTTCTCTGCAAGTTGTTTTCATTAATCGAAATTGATGGAAAAGGTGTAGTAGCTTGAGGTAGTTTAGCTTTAACGTGAATGGAAGCAATAGGTTTTGATAGAAATTTTTTCGGTAATAAAAAAACACGTAGGAGTTCAAGGGTGATTTTATATGTCTGTAATTGAAATCTAGAATTAAACTTCAGTTTTATGATATTTTCAATGTACAAAAATGTTAACATTGAAATATATATACATGCACAATAATTAAAAGTTGTAGCATACACATCAACATACAAATCTGAAATATAAAATTTTAAAAGGAATAAGTTTCTGATAAAATATGCAATCTAGTATAAGTAGATTATGTTTATATTTTTGAAAGCTATAGAAAACATTGCTCTCTGCAAGTTGTTTTCAATAATGGAAATTGATAGAGAAGATGTAGTAGCTTGAGGTAGTTAAGCTTTATCGTGAATGGAAGCAGTAGGTTTTGATAGAAAATTTTTCAGTAATAAAAAAACACGTAAGAGTTCAAGGGTGGTTTTATAGGTCTTCGTAAGTTTTTTTTCCTTTCTAAAAGACAAAAGAACTATTAACTCTAACTACAAAATATATTCCTATAAGGATATTCTAAGGAAAGACGCTTGATATCCCAAGAGAAACTAAATACACTCTTATTTTTTAACAACACTCTAATTCAAAATGAGTATTTGATGGGAAAAAAAGTTTTAAGTGAAGATTTCAGTTTTAAAAGAGCATCTTAAGGGAAAAAAAAAGAATTAGCCATTTAACCCCGGTCAAGATTACATATCCATTTTATGAAAATCGTAAAAATATCAATATGTCTGTACTAAATATCTAGAATCAAACTTCAGGTTTACAACAGTTTCAATGTACTAATATGTTTGTATTGAAATCTATATACATGCAGAATAATTTAAATATGTAGCATACACATCAACATAGACATTTGAAATACAAAATTAAAAAGGATTGAATTTCTAACAAAATATTGAATTTAGCTTGGGTATATTCTATTTTTCGAAAAAGGCTTTAAAAAATATGTTCTCTACAAGTTGTTTTCTTTAATCGAATATGACGGAGAAAATGTAGTAACTCTATTGTAGTTTAAGTCAAAACATCCTTTACTCTGATAAAAGCATATATTCCAATAAAGATAATTTAACGAAAGAGACCTAATATTATATGAAAAGTAAAAAAAAAACCCTTATTTTTAAAAACACTTATTAAAAATAGGTATTTACAACAGTTTCAATGTACTAATATGTTTGTATTGAAATCTATATACATGCAGAATAATTTAAATCTGTAGCATACACATCAACATAGACATTTAAAATACAAAATTAAAAAGGATTGAATTTCTAACAAAATATTGAATTTAGCTTAGGTATATTATATTTTTCGAAAAAGGCTTTAAAAAATATGTTCTCTACAAGTTGTTTTCTTTAATCGAATATGACGGAGAAAATGTAGTAACTCTATTGTAGTTTAAGTCAAAACATCCTTTACTCTGATAAAAGCATATATTCCAATAAAGATAATTTAACGAAAGAGACTTGATATTATATGAAAAGTAAAAAAAAAAAAAACCCCTTTATTTTTAAAAACATTTATTCAGAATAGGTATTTCATCAAAAGAAAAGTTTTTAATCAAAAGTCAAAACAATCCTTAACTCTAACAAAAACATATATTCCAATAATGGTATTGTAAGGAAAGATGTTTGATATTGAGAAGTCCAAAACACCCTTATTTTTAAATAAAACTCTAATTTAGAATGGGTATTTAATGGGAAAGAAATGTTCTAAGTTAAAAACGCCCTTACTCACCATTAATCTTTTATGGAAATATCAATTAGAAAAGGGTACTTTAAGGAAAGAAAAGATTAATCATTTAACTCTATTGTAGTTTAAGTGAAAACATCCTTTACTCTGATAAAAGCATATATTCCAATAAAGATAATTTAATGAAAGAGACATGATATTATATGAAAAGTAAAAAAAAAACCCTTATTTTTTAAAAAACTTATTAAAAATCGGTATTTAATAAAAAGAAAAGTTTTTAATCAAAAGTCAAAACAATCCTTAACTCTAACAAAAACATATATTCCAGTAATGGTATTGTAAGGAAAGATTTTTGATATTGAGAAGTCCAAAACACCCTCATTTTTAAATAAAACTCTAATTTAGAAAGGGTATTTAATGGGAAAGAAATGTTATAACTTAAAAACGCCCTTACTCACCATTACTCTTTTATGGAAATATCAATTACAAAAGGCTACCTTAAGGAAAGAAAAGATCAGTCATTTAAGCTCATACGTGTTTTTATATATGTATAGATGTAGTCCGAAGTCTTGACCGGAAAACAATGGTGCAAATTAAATGTTTGACATTTTTGTTGTTTTGTTGTACCTCATTGATTGAGTAGGACTATTGGCAACAACAGGAGTGAAGCTTCTTTTTACCAATCTATTGTCTTTCAACCGGTGGAAATGTGGAATGCAAAATTACTTGGATTAGTTGCTGGTTTATGAAATTAGAGGTCGTTTGAAATTGATTCTTAAAAGTAAATTTTGATTAAAATCAGCTTTAATCCAATTTTAAGCATAATAGATTAAAAGTTGTTGAAGTTGTTTGGATAAAAAAGACTTAAAGTAGGTTTAGTGTAGCTAAGAAAAAAATTTTGTGAATATAAATTTTGGTCGAATACATTATTGCTCCACGCGGAGATGATTTTCAATATTATGGTTCTTCACAAAGGAAAAAAAAAAAACAATACCCATTTTATTCAACTTATTGAGTGGTATTTTCAAAATTATGGTTCTTCACAAAGAAAAAAAAAACAATACTCATTTTATTCAAATTATTGAGTGGTTCAAGAACATATGTTTTTTAGTGGGCAGTAACTCTTTTATTAAAATATTGAGAAGTTCGTTATCACCTGAAATTTCCTTTGTGCCCCTCGCGCGGGGTCCACAAACGGAGTTTTTTGAATGGAAATAGAATAAAGGACCATTATGGCAAACAGCGTAATATTTAAGGATTAAAATGGATAAATTTTTTGTTTAGGGACTAATGTGGCAAAAACACGTATACTACAGGGACCACCCGGATTGTTACCTCTTCAGGATATATATAACATCTTAAGTAGTGTGAGATCCCCAATCTCTGTGCATATGGCTCCAGTGAGATTGTCATTAGGCAATGAAACCGGTTCGAGCTTTGATATATATATATATATATACTAGCACAGAATCCCGTGCCAAGCACGGGACGGTTTATTAACAGTAATTTATTTTAGTAGTTTTGAATGCATAGTAAAATATATTGTATAATTTTATGATTATTTCATCAAAGCTAGTTACTTTAATTTTGGCTTGAACTTTCTTGTGATGAAATAAATTACCCTTCTAGTGAAATATCAATAAGCAATGTTCTTGTGCATACTTGCTAATTCTAATTGTTAGTAACTACATAGATGAACAAAAATTAAAAGTTTATTTGATACAAAAAAAAAGTAAACTGATGATAGAGAACATATTGAGATTAATTTTCTATTGCACATGACAGTTTTATTATTCTCTAAGTATCTTTTTAAAATAATTTGTACCTTTGAATGGGTTGTTCATAATGTTAATTACATATTAGTTTAATTTTGATAGAATGCTTAAGAGTTTAATTACTCACAATAAAAGTATCATAAAAAATAATTCGTTCAAAACTTTTCAACATGAAATTAGTTGGATTTAAGAAATGCTCACATAATTAAGGTAATGAATTTACACTATTTTTTCAATATATCTCATATAGAATCTACATATTATGGTATTTTTACATTTAACCATTGCGGGTAAATAGGATCGTGCAAAACCTTAGAGTAAGGAAATTACCTACCAAAAATTTTTAACCAACATATTTATCAAATTAGATTCATATTTTAATTTACAGCATTTGAAATAGTACCTAATTTTTCTTAAATATGAATTCAATATATAATATTCAAATAAAGTCATAATAGGTTAGTACATTGCATAAGGACTATTATTTAATTGTTTACTATATTTGCCGATTTAATTAATCACAAAAATAAGGATCCCGTTCAAAATAATGTTTGAAGATCTTTAGCAACATTAATATGTTTAACATTGGTTTTATTACTCCTTTTATATTAGAAACACAATATAATGAGGTGTCAAGCTCGAGTAAGCTAATAAAATATTTTAAAAAGTTATTAGATATTATAGCTCAGGATCCTAAGTCAAGCTCGAGTAAGCTAATAAAATATTTTAAAAAGTTATTAGATATTATAGCTCAGGATCCTAAGTCAAGCTTGAGTAAGCTAATAAAATATTTTAAAAAGTTACAAAAAGTGTATCAATGCATACCACGTTTTAAGAAACAAAAAGAGATTAACATTTTATGGAAAAAAAAAAGAAATCTGCTTTTACTAAAACTATAATTGTTAAGATTTATTTATCTTAGGAATCATAAATGTCATAGTATATTCTTTTCTTTTTCATGAGTCAATGTTTCAAAAAATCACCAACATTAAGATACGAACATGATATCCAGTAGAATATTTTTTTCGTCTCTTATACACATTTAAAATTGCTGTCTTGATTAGATGATCATACAATTATTGCAGAATATTTGCATATGTATATATGTTTGCTTTAGTTCCTCATAACTGTAAGTTTAAATAACAATGAGTACATTGTATTACAGTGTCGTCGCTAGATTTTTACGTTCTTTAAACTTTTCTTTTATCTCGCTAGATTTTTACGCTCTTTGAACTTCTTTTACATCGTCAAGCGGTACTGTAACATAATATACTAATTATTCTTACAGTTCAAAGGAACTAAAGCAAATATATATGCGTAGGCAAATATTACGCAAGAACTGCATGACAATCCGGTCAAGGTTTTAATAGTCAAAATCAAAGCCTAATACGTAAATATATGTCTGTAGCATAGAGTTTAAACGTTGTACAATAATTTTTCTAAATTTATAAGATTTATAAATATCTATATAATTATACTATATTTTTTTTAACAATAAATTGTAGTAAAGAGTTTGTTTTTTTTTTTTTCTAAATCCTTATATATGGAATATAACCAGTTTGATGGTCGCGATGTCTTATTTAAAAATGCTGACTTATAGTTCATATATATATATATATATATATATATATATATATATATATATATTATCAAATTATTCATTTTTAACGATGACTATCTTATGTGTATTATGTATATGTCAATATATATGAATAATGATAGTACATTTAACTCAATTAGAATTTTATATTTTTTTCCTTCTAAATCTAATATGTTATTTCATTTTTTGAGATATGAATTTTTTATATTCACATTAAGGAGTGGTTTTAAGAATGCAATAGTCAAGTTTAAGTCATAATAAATAAGTATGTTGATTAGGTTGAGTTCTAAAATGTTTAGAATTAATTTTTAAATCATACAACCCTCATTATTCTTGTGAAATTAATCAAATTTTAAAGAAAGGTACCTATCAAAATTCAAATCAATTGTTAAATTCTTTTTTTTTTCCTAAGTCTCGTAAGTTGTTTAATTTTAATTCTAACATCAAATTTTTTTTTTCTAAATCAAAAGAGTACTATTTTCATTGTGTGTGTGTGTGAGCTTTCATATTCACAATAGACAGTAGTTTTGAAGATATAATACTTTTAAGGACATAAATATCAAAATATAGTCTTAATAGATTAGTATATTGATTAGGTAGAGTTTTAGAATTATTAGAATTAATTTTTAAATTAATTGTTTTCTTCTAAATCAAAAGTATTATTTTTGTTTTTATATATATATGAGTTTTTATATTCATATTAAAGAATATTTTTGAAGATACCATAGTCAATATTAAGTCGTAATGAGTTAGTATGATGATAACATAGAGTTTTAAAGTGATTAGAATTAATTTTTAAATTTTAAGGACATAATTGTCAAAAAGAAATCTTAATAGATTAGTATATTGATTAGGTAGAATTTTTTGAATGATTAGAATTAGTTTTCAAATTAAATAAGACTTACTACTATAGTTAATTAATCTTAAAATAAGGATTTGATGATGTGTCATAAAAAAAAGCGATGATGTGTCGCGCAAAGAAGTCTTCAATGTTTTTCTTGCTTCGCTTAATATATTACTAGTTTAGTATCCTTGCCCGGGTGAGTTCTATTTAAACGTTGTAAGTATGTTTGAGTTTTAACTTATTTTGGTAGAGTTAATGTTGGGTATTTAAGCGTCATGTTGATGGTTTTGAACATTACAATTTCTTCGTATTCGCTTGAAGTGAATCATCAAATTCAAAACATATCGCATTCATGCACTTTACATATAAGTGATATCATAATCAAGAGAAATTCAATGAAATCATATTACCGAAATTGTTTCATAATAGTAAGGATGTTATAGTGCTAATAGATTAGTAAGATTTTGAAATTCAAAATAAAGTATTTAAAAAGTGAAGCATAAAATGAGTGATCAATTATTTCACTTCAAATGAGTATGTTACTTTGTTCTTTAGTATTTTAAGGAATTTTTTTTTGTACGAAAAAGTTAAATTTTAAGAACTAATACACAAATTATATTTACGCTATTTATTTTGCTTACCATATCCATAAAAGTGTGGGACATTTTTTTAGTTTTCCACGTTATGTGGCGCATCATTGATCAACAGTTTTATTTTATAAGTACCTCTAAAAGGACTCCTTACCATATTTTAAATTAGACATCTACTAAAGTCCTCTACAATGAAATTAAAAGTTTATAAAAGAAAGTACAAAAAGGCACCAACGATTTTTAGTAAATTATTGTGTAAACTGAATAAACCTACTCAAAAACATGCCATGAAAACCTTAGAGCAAAAATGAAAGTAAGTGGAGCTAATTTACTTCATTTCACAAACACTCTTTTAAAATGTAGAAATAATCCTGAAAAGAGAAACTATAGTGTTATAGTGGCAATATATGTATTCTAATTACTTTACTTTATCGTCATGTGTTAGCGCTTTTTCGACCATCCATTTACTTTTGAATATTTTTTAAGACAATTAATTTGAAAATGTATATGCATTGTACAGTTTATTATTGTCTGAATGATCATAAAAATGTCATATCGTTTTACAAAATATTTTTTATTATTTTTTGGGCTAAACAATTATATAGCGGTGAATATTTGTAAAGTTTTCTAAACTGTTATAGATGGGGACAAAATTGCATAAGGTTACAAAATTCTTAGACTTCATCTTTGATTTGTAGATTGTTCATTAAATTCTAAGCTTATAATACATTATGGTGATTATAGAAGTTCGTGAACTTAGAATATCAAATATTTAACACTATTTTTTGTAGATTACCATGTATATACACATGAATTCGAACATAATGAATTAAAAAACAGCCGCAGTCATTTGTATTGGAAATTAAAAATCCTAAAAAAGGTGCACGAACTATACAATTAGTAATTTGTTATGTAGACGTAAATAGGCAACTAAAAATAGAAAATGGAACTGAAATGGAAGCACGTGCAGTAATTTAATTCATTTCAGATAATAAATTATTTTTACCTACTGCCCATGAAAATAGCTGCAACCCTCTATACAAAACAGTTAATGATCGATAAATATGCTTAGTATCATTTTTGTTGATATCATAACTGACAATTTTTAAAAGTACCTTTTTAAAATCACTAAATAGGTGTCACTAAGAGTATACAATGACCATCAAGTTTCACCATATAGGAGGTTGTAGGCAATTTCCTATGACCTAGCTAGCGGCTAAAAATTTCTTAGTTAACCATCACTTTAAAAGATATAATCAATCTTATAAAACAAATAGCGTAGCATTATAGTGACAATCCCTATTTTTAATTGTTTCACTTTCAAGATCATGTTCAACAATTTTTGGAGGTGCCGTTTTGATCTGTTTTTGAAGATTTTCTAAAGTACCCAATTTAAGAATGCGTTATATTTGATTATTTGTTTTGGGTATTCAAAAGAGTATATGATTTCTACTTTAGACTTTGAAATATTATATTAAAATTAATTTGTGAAATAAACTGTTATTTTAGAATTTCAAAGATATCTAAAATTGTACTATAGTGACACTTATTTAGTGACTTTAAAAAGGTTATACAATAATTGGGACAATAATGTTCACAAATATTTTAATAATACATTTTAGTAAAGAGTTAAAGTTGTGTAAAAAAAAAAAAAGGAAAAGAACATTAAAACAAATAAAATGATGTGACGCATAAGTTAGAAAGGTAAAAAAGAAAGAACACTTATAAAAGCTTATGTATCTTAAAGTTCAATGTGATATAATTAGAATGAACTAATGACGTAAAATCTTAAATTGGTATTTTAAATTATTTACAACAATTAACACGTATTCTTTATACATGTTGCTTTTGTATAAAGAAAAGAAAGCTTTTAATTTGTAACCTATAATTTGTTTTTCATAGGTGGCTTATGTTTTCTTTATGTGTGAGTGTTTATGTTGTTATTTAAATGTTTTTGAGAAGCTAATAGTTAAAATCAAGTTCCAATATGTTGATATATTGACTATGTAGAGTTTTAGAAGGTATATAATTGATTTTCTAGTCTTATAAGGTCAACTAAATTTATGATAATTATACCTCCGAATTTTTCAATAATAAGCTACAATAAAGAGTCACGATGCATATGTTACTATATTAAGTAGAGGTAGAAAAGAAATGGAACACCAAAGCAAACATGATGATGTGTAATTTATTTTTTTCTTTATGTTTGAGTGTTTAGTTTGTTATAAAAAGTGTTATTGATGTTTTAATAGTAAAAATCAAGTCATAATATGTTGATGCATTAATTAGGTAGAGTTTTAGAAGGTTTAGAAGAGATTTTTTACTTATAAGGTCTACTAAATTTATGGTATTAATGACTCCGAATTTTTAATAATAAGTGGTACTAAAGAGTCATTATACATGTGTGACTTTAATAAGTAGAGGTAAAGGAGGAATATAACAACAAAACAAACATGGTGACATATAATTTTTAATAATAAATTATGCTAAAGAGTCATGATACATGTCTAGATTTAATAAGTAAAGGTAAAGGAGGAATAGAACACCAAAACAAACATGGTGACATGTAATTAATGCTTTCTTTATATTTGAGTGTTTATTTTATTATTTAAAGTATTTTTGAGTTGTTAATAATCAAAATTAAGTCATAATTTGTTGATACATTGATTAGGTAGAGTTTTAGAACGTGTAGAATTGATTTTTTACTCCTATAAGGGCAACTAAATTTATAGTAATAATAACTCCGAATTTTTTATTAATAAAGAGTTGTGATGCATGTGAGACTTTAGTAAGTAGAGGTAAAAGATGAATAAAATGCCAAAACAAAGATGATGACGTGTCGCAACATGAAAAAAAGATGACATGTCGCATAATTAAAAGGGGTAAAAAGGGAAAAGAACCCCTAAAAAAACTTATGTGTCACCTTGACAATGCACAATGCTTCGTCTATTATATATTTACTAGCTCAAAAACCCGGGTAAGGCCCGGGTGAGTTCTATTTAAAAGTTATGAGTATGTTTGAATTTTAACATATTTTGATAGAGTTAAGGTTGGGTATTTAAGTATCATGTTGATAGTTTTGAAAATTACGATTTAATCGTATTCGCTTGAAGTGAACCATCGAATTCAAAACGTATCGCATTCATGCACTTCAGATATAAGCAATATCATAATAAAGAGAAATTCAATGAAAGCATATTCCTAGAATTGTTTCATAATAGTAAAGCATGTTATAGTGCTGAGAAATTATTAAGATTTCAAAGTTCAAAATAAAGTATTCAAAAAGTGAAGCATAAAATGAGTAATCAATTATTTCACTTCAAATTAGAATGTTACTTTTTTCGTTGGTATTTCAAGTACTAATTTTCATTTTGTACGAAAAAGTTAAATTTCAATAATTTATACACAAAATTATATTTACATTATTTATTTTGCTTACCATATCCATTTAAGTGTGAGACATTTGTTTTTAGTTTTTCACGTTATGTAGCGCACCATTGATCAACTGTTTTATTTCATAAGTATCTCAGATAGAACTCCTTACCATATTAAATTAGACATCTACTATAGTCATCTACAATGAAATTTAAAGTTTATAAAAGAAAGTACGAAAAAGGCACAAATAATTTTTTTAGTAAATTATTGTCTAGACTGAATAAACCTACTAAAAAAACATGCCATGAAAACCTTAGCAAAAATGAAAGTAAGTGGAGCTATTTTACTTCCTTTCAAACAACCAACCTTTTAAAATGTAGAAATAATCCTGAAAAGAGAAACTATAGTGTTATGGTGGCAATATCTGTATTCTAATTACTTTACTTCATCGTCATGTTCGGCGCTTTTTCGACCACTCATTTAAAGTTGAATATTTTCTGAGACAATTAATTTGAAAATATGTATGCATTGTACAGTTAATTATAGTCTGAATGATCATAAAAATGTCATATCATTTTACACATTCTTTTTTTATTTTATTTTGAGGCTAAACAATTATATATGGCGGAGAATATTCGTAAAGTTATTTGAACTGTTATAGAAGGGGATATAATTGCGTAAGATTCAAAAATTCTTACACTTCATCTTTGATTTATATTGCTCATTAAGTTTTAAACTTATAATATATTAAGGGGATTATAGAAGTTTGTGAAGTTAGAATATCAAATATTGAACATTATTTTTTGTAGATTACCATGTATATATACATGAATTCGAACATAAGGAGTTAAAAAACAGTCTCAGTCATTTGTATTGGAAAAGAAAAATCCCAAAAAAGGTGCACAAACTATACAATTAGTAATTTATTTTGTAGACGTAAATAGGCAACTAAAAATAGACATTGGTACTGAAATGGAAGTACGTGGAGTAATTTTAATTCATTTCAGAAAACAATTATTTTTACCTATTGCCCATGAAAATTCCTGCAATCCTCTATACAAAACAGTTAATGATCGATAAATTTGCTTAGTACCATCTTTGTTGATACCATAACTGATAATTTTTAAAAGTACATTTTTAAAGTCACAAAATAAGTGTCATTAAGAGTATACAATGACCATTGAGTTTCACCGTATCGGAGGCTGTAGACATCTTCCTATGACTTAGGTAACGGCCAAAAATTTCTTAGATAACCATCACTTTAAAAGATAATATTAATCTTATAAAAGAAATAGCGTAGCATTACAGTGACAATTCTTTTGTTTAATTGTTTCACTTCAAGCTCATGTTCAATAATTTTTGGAAGTGCCGTTTTGATACGTTTTTTGAAGATTTTCTAAAGTAACCAATTTAAAAATGCATTATATTTTATTCTTTGTTTTGGGCATTCAAAAGAGTATATGATTTCTACTGTAGACTTTGAGTTATTACATTAAAATTAATTTGTGAAATAAACTGTTATTTTAGCATTTCAAAGATATCTAAAAATGAAGTCATATTCGTTTCATATATTGTTTATATAAAAATATATTAAGTATTAATCTTTATTTTTGATACGTAGTCTTTATACTTTATATTTGTGAGATATTATTTTATTATTTTAAAGTGCACTTAAGGTATAATTAAGGCCTAATATATAAGTATATTCATTAGGCAGTGTTTTAAAAACTTTAGAGTTAGTTTGCTAATTTTAAAAGGTTTACGAAAATTGGGCCAATAATAGCCACAATTTTTTAACAATAAATTATAATACATAGTTAATATGTAGGGAAAAAAAGAAAATGACCAAAATAAATACGATAACATGCAAGTAAGAGGGAGACAAAGGAAAAAACACTATAAAGCCTAATGTATTTGAAAGTTCAATGTTGTATACTTAAAATTTTAAAATTATTTTTCTAGTTTTAAAGGTTTACAACAATTGGGACGGTAATGTTCACAAATATTTTAATAATAAATTTTAGTAAAGAGTTAAAATTGTGTAAAAAAAGGACATTAAAACAAATAAAATGATGTTACGCATAAGTTAGAGGGGTAAAAAAGAAAAAGAACACTTATAAAAGCTTATGTATCTTAAAGTTCAATGTGATATAATTAGAATTAACTAATGAAGTATAATCTCGAATTGGTATTTGGAAATTATTTATAACAATTAACACATATTCTTTTTACATGTTGCTTTTGTATAAAGAAAAGAAAGTTTTAAATTTGTGACCTATAAATTTTTTTTTCATATGTAACTTATGTTTTCTTTATGTTTGAGTGTTTATGTTGTTATTTAAAGTATTTTTAAGGTGTTATTAGTCAAAATCAAGTTCTATTATGTTGATATATTGACTATGTGGAGTTTTAAAAGGTGTATAATTGATTTTCTACTCTTATAAGGTCAACTAAATTTATGGTTATTATACCTTCGAATTTTTCAATAATAAGCTACAATAAAGAGTCATGATGCATATGTGACTATAATAAGTAGAGGTAGAAGAGAAATGGAACACCAAAGCAAACATGATGACGTGTAATTTATTTTTTTCTTTATGTTTGAGTGTTTATTTTGTTATAAAAGTGTTTTTGAGGTATTAATAGTCAAAATCAAGTCTTAATATGTTGATGCATTAATTAGGTAGAGTTTTAGAAGGTGTAGAAGATATTTTTTACTCTTATAAGATCTATTAAATTTATGGTTTTTAAATTATTTATAACAATTAACACATACTCTTTTTACATGTTGCTTTTGTATAAAGAAAAGAAAGCTTTAAATTTGTGACCTATAATTTTTTTTTCATAGGTAACTTATGTTTTCTTTATGTTTAAATGTTTATATTGTTATTTAAAGTATTTTTGAGGTGCTAATAGTCAAAATCAAGTTCCATTATGTTGATATATTGACTATGTAGAGTTTTAAATGGTGTATAATTGATTTTCTACTCTTATAAGGTCAACTAAATTTATGGTAATTATACCTCCGAATTTTTCAATAATAAGCTACAATAAAGAGTCATGATGTATATGTGGCTATACTAAGTAGAGGTAGAAGAGAAATGGAACACCAAAGCAAACATGATGATGTGTAATTTATTTTTTCTTTATGTTTGAGTGTTTATTTCGTCATAAAAAGTGTTTTTGAGGTATCAATAGTCAAAATCAAGTCTTAATATGTTGATGCATTAATTAGGTAGAGTTTTAGAAGGTGTAAAAGATCTTTTTTACTCTTATAAGGCCTACTAAATTAATGGTAATAATGACTCCGAATTTTTAATAATAAGTTATACTAAAGAATCATTATACACGTGTGACTTTAATAAGTAGAGGTAAAGAAGGAATGGAACACCAAAACAAACATGGTGATGTGTAAATTTTTTTAATAATAAGTTATGCTAAAGAGTCATGATACATGTGTGACTTTAATAAGTAGAGGTAAAGGAGGAATAGAACACCAAACAAACATGGTGATGTGTAATTAATGTTTTCTTTATGTTTGAGTGTTTATTTTGTTATTTAAAGTGTTTTTGAGGTGTTAATAATCAAAATTAAGTCCTACTTTGTTGATACATTGATTAGGTAGAGTTTTAAAATGTGTAGAATTGGTTTTTTACTCTTAAAAGGTCAACTAAATTTATAGTAATAAGAACTCCGAATTTTTTTATTAATAAAGAGTCATAATGCATGTGAGATTTTAATAAAAAGAGGTAAAAGAGAAATGAAACGCCTAAACGAAGATGATGACGTGTCGCAAAATAGAAAAAAGATAATGTGTCACATAATTAAAAAGGGTAAAAAAAGGAAAAGAACTCCTAAAAGAGCTTATGTGTCGTCTCGACAACGCACAACGCTTCGTCTATTATATATTTACTAGCTCAGTAACCCGGGCAAAGCCCGGGTGAGTTGAGTTTTATCATATTTTGCTATAGTTAAGGTTGGATATTAAGAATCATGTCGATGATTTTGAAAATTACGATTTATTCGTATTCACGTGAAGTGAACTATCAAATTCAAAACATATGACATTCATGCATTTCACATATAAGCAGTACCATAATCAAAAGAAATTCAATGAAAGCATAATCTAAAATTGTTTCATAATAGTAAAGCATGTTATAGTGCTTAAAAATTAGTAAGATTCAGAAGTTCAAAACAAAGTATTCAAAAAGTGAAGCATACAATGAGTAATCAATTATTTCACATCAAATTAGAACGTTACTTTGTTCTTTAGTATTTTAGGTAGTAATTTTGTTTTTGTACAAAAAGTTAGATTTCAAAAGTTTATACACAAAATTATACGCTATTCATTTTGCTTACCATATCCATATAAGTGTGAGATATATTTTTTTAGTTTTTCACGTTATGTGACGCATCATTGATCAACAATTTTATTTTATAAGTACATCTGATAGAATTTCTTACCATATATTAAATTAGACAACTACTACAGTCCTCTACAATGAATTTTATAAAGTTAGAATATCACATATTTAACATTATTTTTTGGTGGATTTTCCTATATATACACATGAATTAAAACATAATGAAAATTAAAAATCAGTCACAGTCATGTACTGGAAAAGAAAAATCTTAAAAAAGGTGCATGAACTATACAATTAATAGTTTATTGTTCAGACATAAATAGGTAACTAAAAACAGACATTGGAACTGAAATAGAAGCACGTGGATTAATTTTAATTCATTTCAGATAATGAATTATTTTTACCTACTGCTCATGAAAATCCCTACAACCTTCTATACAAAACAGTTAATGATCGATAAATATGTTTAGTGTCATTTTTGTTGATACAATGACTAATAATTTTTAAAGTACCTTTTTTAAAGTTACTAAATAAATGCCACTAAAAGTATACAACGACCATTGAGTTTCACTGTATGGGAGGTCGTAAGCATCTTCCTATGGCCTGGGTAGCAGCAAAAAATTTCTTAAATAACCATCATTTTAAAAGATAGAATTAACCCTATAAAAGAAACAGCGTAGCATTACGGTGACAATCCCTGTATTTTAATTGTTTCACTTCAAGATCATGTTCAACAAATTTTGGAGGTGCCGTTTTGATCTGTTTTTGAAGATTTTTTTAAAGTAATCAATTTAAAAATGTGTTATATTTGATTCTTTGTTTTGGGCATTCAAAAGAGGATATGATTTCTACTTAAGACTTTGAGTTATTATATTAAAATTAATTTGTGAAATAAACTGCTATTTTGGCATTTCAAAGATATCTAAAAATAAAGTAATATTTGTTTCTTATATTGCTTATATGAAAAGATGTTAAATACTAATCTTTATTTTTGATGTTTGGTCTTCGTACTTTATATTTGTGAGATTCTATTTTATCATTTTAAAGTGCACTTAAGGTATTAACAATCAAAATTAAGGCCTAATATGTAAGTAATTTCATTAGATAGTATTTTAAAAACTTTTACGTTAGTGTCCTAGTTTTAAAATGTTTACAAAAATTGGGCCAACAATATCCACAATTTTTTAACAATAAATTATAGTACATAGTTAATAAGTTGGGGTGAAAAAAAAAATGACCAAAACAAATAGGATGACTTGTCATATAAGTAAGAGGGGTAAATAAAAAAAAGAACACTTAGAAAAGTTTATGTGCTTTAGAGTTCAATGTGATATAATTAGAATTAACTGATGAAGTAAAATCTCATATTCGTAATTTTAAATTATTTACATCAATGAACTCATATTCTTTTAACATGTTTCTGTCTAAAGAAAATAAAGCTTTTAATTTGTGACCTAAACTTTTTTTTTCATAAGTGACTTATATTTTCTTTATGTTGAGTGTTTATATTGTTATTTAAAGTGTTTTTGAGGTGCTAATAGTCAAAATCAAGTTCCAATATGTTGATACATTGACTATATAGAGTTTTAGAAGGTGTAGAATTGATTTTTTTTTTTTATAATGTCAACTAAATTTATGGTAATTATACCTCCGGATTTTTCAATAATAATTATAATAAAGAGTCATGATGCATGTGTGACTATAATAAGTAGAAATAGAAGATGATTGGAATACCAAAGCTAACATGATGACGTATAATTTATGTCTTCTTTATATTTGAGTGTTTATTTTGTTATAAAAAGTGGTTTTGAGGTGTTAGTAGTCAAAATCAAGTCCTAACATGTTGATACATTGATTAGGTAGAGTTTTAGAAGTTATTGAAGAGATTTTTTTTTACTGTTATAGGTCTATTAAATTTATGGTAATAATACCTCCAAATTTTTAATAATAAGTAGAGGTAAAGGAGGATTAGAACACCAAAACAAACATGATGACGTGTAATTAATGTTTTTTTTTTGAGTCTTTATTTTTGTTATTTAAAGTGTTTTTGAGGTGTTAATAGTAAAAATTAAGTCGTAACGTGTTGATACATTGATTAGGTAGAGTTTTAAAATGTGTAGAATTGATTTTTTAATCTTATAAGGTCAACTAAATTTATAGTAATAATACCTCTGAATTTTTTAATAATAAGTTATAATAAAGAGTCATGATGCATGTGAGATTTAAATAAGTAGAGGAAACTTTAATAAGTAGAGGTAAAAGATGAATGGAACACTAAAACAAAGATGATGACGTGTCGCATAATTAAAAGGGGTAAAAACGGAAAAGAACACTAAAAAAAGCTTATGTGTCGCCTCCACAACGTACAATGCTTCATATATTATATATTTACTAGCTCATGTGCCCGTGCAAATGCACGGGACGTGATACAATTAGTTTATGGCAATCAGGTACTTTAATATACCTACTCGGTTCAAATTCCAAAACACAAATAAAGATAATTAATTTCCCAGACAAATGAGCTATTTCATTTATACATCTTTAACGTAATAGTTGATATTACTTTTCTCCAATAAATTAGTCAACTGCTTATAATATAAGTCATAGCAAAATAGAGAGAAGCTTTAAGCCCAAACTTTGATTATATATCATTTTATCATCTAAAATTAATATTAAGGGAAAAGATCTAAGACAAATTTTACCTTGAGTCCTTTTATCCTTGTTAACTGTTTGTAAATCAAAATCTAGTAAGGAATATTTGTACGTTGTATATAATGATAGGTCTAATTGTCTCATTTAGTGACAAAATAGTGTGAGTTTAGCGAAAAAAGGTGTTGATTTACTTAAAAACTTTTTCTCTTTCTTTTGTGTAAAATATTGACAAATCCGTATATATCTAGTCACACCTGATATATTCTTTCAAGAGAAGTACGGTAGTACATGTGCATTTTAGATCGAAAGTTCATACCATTAAGAAATTGTTCAAACCTCAAAAGCAACCTCTTGATCAAAGGTAATTTTTGCATAATTGTACAGTGTACTATAAGATTCTAAGAAGTGTATTAATGTGTATTACATATCGTGAGGCAAAAAAGACATTAACACTAAAATAATACTTTTATTTGGTTGTAAAGAATAACCTTACTATCAAAATTAATCACGACTAACTTAAGTAAACTATCAAAAAAGAATTCACTTGCACTTGCTCCTAATTGTGGATATTAACCCCGGGTCAATTGCATCGGGATCACATAGATATTGGTATAACGGAGGGCGGGAAGAGGAACAAAAAGTAAAAGGAAGCACAGAAGATGTTGTAGAGCCTATCTCCAAGATCCAGACAGAAAACTGAAACTGAAACTAAAGAATGAAACAAAACTCCTGAACAATGAGAGGAGAATATATACAAAAGCAAACTTGCCTTTTTCTTCATAATTTTAATCATCCTCTGCAATACATTCTTCTCAGAAATTTTGGAAGTGCACGTAATCACCACAGTTCTTCACCATTGTTCCCAGAAGCTACCGGAGAAGGAAATATACAGGGCATAAGGAACTATAAAGACATGTTTTAGCAGTTCAAATAAAGCATGCACACCGCGTAAAAGTATTTCAGACTGGAATTTGGTCAAGACACTTTATTCTCTTTGATTTACACAATCAACTAAACAAAAATTCAATAAGTTATGCAGGACAGAACTGAAATCATATGTACCATTAAGGCAAGCATATGGACTCTAGGATTTTTGTACTGCAACCTCTTCTTCATGGCTTTAATAATATAAGTTGTTAACCTAAAGCATCCAATACAAAACCATCTAATATTATTATATAAGGGCAATTAAATGACCCAGGTCCTCCATTAAGCAGCTATTTGTTACAGAGAATATAGTTCAATAAAGAAAAATTCAAGGGTTCTTGTCTTTGCTTTTTTCTTTTAGCATTACAAAAGAAAGTATAAAAAGAGCACTCTCGTGAGCGCCTACACACACACTCAATCTTGACCGGTAAATAAAGTTCTTAACCAAGAATTCGAAAACTCACGACAATATGATTCAAAGACACCACATCTTTCATTACTTTTAATTTTTCTTACCCACAAAGGCATATAATGAAGCAAAAATTCAAACCCTTTTCTTCTCTCTTCAATTGAAAATACCAAGTTACAGCATCCAGTGAATATCAAGTCACAGCATATGATATACACATGCATACAGACAGAGGCCTGACAGAAAGGAAAAAAAATTCAACCCACTAAAAAAGATGAAGTTGATGTTACCTTGCATGGTGGTCTGCCGAAAGTCTCGTTGTGAAGATGGAGAGCGAGCAGGAGAAAGAGAGGATAGATCATGGTTTTGTGGTTGATAAGGATTGATTTATGAGGTTATTGTCATTTATTAGAACACTAAATTAAAGTTACACATAAAAGTGTTCTACCTCTATTATTAATTTGATTTCTTAGTTGTTAAAAGAGGAGTCCAAGTCAATTCGGAGTCTCTCAGGACGAAAGTTGCAGCTGATTTCGCACATGGAGAAGACTTCAAAAAGCTGATGTGGAGCAAATATAGAGCTCTAAAAATCCTATGTGTCGCAATTCTAAGCGAAGGTTTCAGCTTTTTATATATATATAGATATGATATAGATTACATAAAGGAGGAGGGATGATGCCTGGAATAAAGAACGATGCGATCGGTTACACGTTTTAGCAAAATTTGGCAGCCAACTGCACCTCTACGTAACTGCAGAGGATCAAACCATTAGTGTAAAGTTAGACTAAAAAACACTCATTAGTAACTATATTGAACCAAAAGGAAAAAACTATTTTGTTAGATCCCCAATCTCTCTTGGCATCGGTCCATGCACTGAATTTGTTAAACGCCAATGACATCAACTAAAGCATTGAATATTTGTATAGACTTGCTGGAAGTTGGCCATGGCAATCATGTCAGTCAAAGCCGTAACTCTTTTGTGGCGACGGCTGCAAGCGACATGAATCCAGTTGCAAATAGGATTAGTGGAGGATGTTGGCCGCCAAGATATCGTAAGGGTCGAGAGATTTCCGACAGAAACTGGAAGGATGTCATTAAGAGGATTTTTCCTGAAAAGCTAACACTTTATATTTCCTGCAAATTGTCAAGGAAGTGAGGAAGCTCAGTTCAAAAAAGGTCTAGTTTATAGAGTTTAGAAGCATTTGTGATAGACTCTGGTACATCTATGGTGAACTCATTTCCTCCGAGTAGGAGTTGCTTTAGATTGGGCAGAGCATTGCCTGCAAGTCCAACTGCTCGTAGTGTTGAGTTATGGATCGCTGCTGGAGTGCTACCTGTCAGACTAATTACTCCAGCTTTATCCTGCCTAAATACATCAGCTTAACAAATGCAGTTTCGGTTAAGAAATGCAGCACAAACATTGGGGATGTAAAGTAAGTTCAGCTTTAGATTAAACTAGATTCCACAAAAACAAAATGGTTCTTCAACAACAAAGATTCGACCTAATGAGAAGTGAAACATAGTCCAGCAATAAATCTGGATGAGAAACTTATAAATAAATGAAGCTAAAATTCAAACCTGCTGGAAATAAAACATGGAAGAACCTTACAACATATGATTATATGGACACTGGTAGCCTTCCTGCTGTCTTATGGAGATTTATTACATCATCACATTGCTTATTGTGGTGCACCCTGGATACTTCTATCTAGCAGCTCCCTTTAAGATAATTACCTTTGACTTTCTTTAGTGTTGCCAAGACATCTTTCATGTCGATTCTTTGCTCTGGTGATTCAGCAGCACAATCCAAAGCCAACATCAATATGGATGATACACAGTCCATCACTGCCAATGAATTTTCACCCTCTTGCCTCAGCAAATTCCTATCCAGTACCTGAATTACCGCACTCGGAAGCGACTCCTTCACCCAGCACTTTAGGGTCATATGTCCCGCAAACATTTCATCAGTGGGCTTCTTCCCTGTAAACGTCTCCATCAGCATAATTCCATAGCTGTAAACATCGCAGCTTCTGGATACTGATCCTCCCAACCCATATTCTACATATGATAAATTATCAACAGAATGAAGAGAATAATAAGGAAATACCATAGAATTGGAAACAAAAGTCTAATTAGTTTTTCTTTAATTGGATGAGATTGAAAAGCAATGTGTATCACCTGGTGCTATATATCCAATGGTGCCAAGGGTCATAGTATGTGCCGCCAGCTCTTCCTCATTTAACAGCTTTGTGATACCAAAGTCACTCAGGTGCCCCATCATATTTTCGTCGAGCAAGATATTGCTAGGCTTCAGGTCACAGTGAACTATAGGTGGTGCACAACCATGATGAAGATAGTCCAATGCACAAGCCAGATCAATCATAATGTCCAACCTTTGCAATATATCTAGGACATAACTATAAGAATACAACCATTTCTCTAAGCTCCCATTCGGCATATATTCAAGTATTAAGGCTTTGAAATCAGGGTTGGAGCAACTTGTGAGGATTTTGATAAGATTTCTATGACGAACGTTGCGAATTATTTCACACTCCACGTGAAAACTTTTAAGTGCTCTTTCTTGTTGCAATTTGAATATCTTTATGGCCACAACAATCCCATCAGAAAGTACCCCTTTGTATACTGATCCAAAACTTCCATTACCAAGTAAATTGCTTTCATCAAACCCATCAGTTGCTTCTAGTATTTCTTGGTGAGTGATTCTACGATGTTCTGCCACTGGCTGTAGATCAATTTCTATGGGAAGTCTTTTGCTCTTTTGGCATCTTATCCACAAAAGTACAAATATGAAGAGAAGCACGATCAAAGAAATTGCTGATGAAACACATATAATCACCACCTTTTTAAGTGTCCTCAATCGACCAACATAATTGGTTTTGCATGGACGAACACCAAATTGAGTCGCACCACATAAAGCTTCATTTGGCAGGAAAGATTGGCCTGTAAAGTTTCCGAACGGTCCCCCACTTGGGATTTCTCCATGTAAATTATTGTAAGACACATTGAAGTATTTGAGATACAAGAGTTCGTCCAAAGGCTTGGGAATTACGCCCGAGAGGTGGTTGTGAGACAAGTCCAAGATTTCCAGGCTCACTAAAGATTGAAATGTCTCCGGAATAGACCCAATTAAATCATTATGTTCCAAATAAAGTTCGACCAAATACTGCAGATCCCCAATGCTGCTAGGGACATCGCCAGAGAAATTATTATACGATAGATCTAATAGCGTAACAACCTTAAGATTCCCAATTTCAGAAGGTAGATTGCCATGTAAAGAGTTGAAGGATGCATCGAATTTTAGCAGATCCTTAAGGTTTCCAAAGCTTGTTGGTAAACTAGAAGATAATTTGTTGGAAGTTAGATAAAGTTCTCTTAGAGAACTGATGTTCCCTAGGCATGCTGGCATCGGACCAGAAAGTTGGTTGGTATGCAAGTATACGCCACTCAAATTAGGGAGTTGACAAAGGTCATCTGGAATAGACCCTCGCAGCTTATTATCGTGAACGACTATCTCTTGAAGCTTCTGCAACCCTTTGATGGTATTTGGAATAGATCCACTCAATTCATTTTCAAAGGCACTTAACAGAATCAAACCACTCAAGTTACCAATCTCATTAGGAATGGTTCCTCTGATTCTACATCTGTATGCATAAAAATATTGGAGAGAAGCAGATAAATTTCCAATAGAAACTGGAAGGGTGCCAGCTATAGGATTACCATCAATAGACAAGACTCTTAGTTTCCTGCAGTTTGTCAACGAAGTGATGAAACTCAATTCTGGAGACGATGGTTCACTGATGAAATTGTTGTCCCCCAGAGCAAGGTACTCCAGGAGTCCTAGCTTACCAAGTGAGTTAGGGACTGTACCACTGAAATCGTTAGCCATTAGGTCTAGCCTAGCGAGTTTTGAAGCATTTGAAATTGAGTCGGGTAAATTTCCAAACAATCTGTTATCTGAAACATAAAGCATTTCAAGGTTGGCTAGTTGATGGCTCGCATACAACGGCAGTGCTCCCGAGAGTTGATTGAATGAAGCTGACAAGAGTTGTAGTGTAGATATGTTGAAGATCGTTGCGGGAATAGTACCTGCAAGTTTAAGGGTAGCTTAATTATGTAATCTAGTTGACATGTTGGGATGCCGTACCATCACAAGGATGAAATGTGAGGATCAATCTAGTTAAAATTGAGGCCTAACTTATACCACCAGGCAAATTGAAAGAGAATACAAATTTGCATTTTTGTTGATAACAATTATGCTTATTACACTGCTTCGGACCTTTCCTTTGAGCAAATAATTTATTAAGCTTTCTAAGTTTCAAAGTTACGCAGGAAGCCTTTTTAAAATATAATACAAAATTGCATTTTGTTTTTGAAACTTTTATCTAATTTTCTTACTTTATGGTTTTTTACATATATTGTCTTATAACCTATATTCTCACCGCAATAATTACACTAACTGACACCTTTACTATAGCATAATAATAGTAGAGGTTAGCTAAAGGAATTGAATGCATTGTACTAAACAACATTTGACTAATTGTGCCAATTTTTTCTACAGATTAGAAAGATTGTAGTTACCCATTCAAAAAGCATATTATACATGGTATCGTAGTTTTGGTTCCCAATGCAATTTGTATTGGTTTTAGTGAGTAAGGCATGACAAATCCCTTGCTAAGAGTCCAATGGGCCTGTGGCTGGTCAGACATAACTCATGAGCCCAACTGTGGGTTTAGGTCGTGACAAATTTAATACATGTGATGCCAAGGAAAGTGGGTTCTTACCTACGTGGAGGTACCACAAAGGCTGCAGTCCGAGTCAGCTTCCAAGTATGTTGATGTAGGACACAACAAGGGTGGAACAAGGGCAGAGACCAAGGGCTTCCTAGACAGAGCCTGAGGGTGGCAGTGCTGCGAGGGCGATGATACGGGATGAATACACGATGACAGTCACAGTCCGATGCTTGGGTCCAGAGTCAGGGTACTGTATGTTTCTCTCTCTAGAATTCTAGAGTTAGAAAGTGAAATATGTTCTGAAAATGTCCAACCCCCCAAATAAATTCTCAAGACCTCTATTTATAAAGATTGAGATAATGATGTCATTAACCGACACATGGCGCTCCCCGAGAGTGACACGTCACCAGGGGTCCACGGGTGCCGGTTCTCCACGCACTGTCAGATTGCATATTCACCCGGCCTGCTCCTCACAACGTCGCTCTGTCAGTCTAGAAAGACTGGCTCCCACAACGTCGGTGTGGCCAGAGAACCCCCCTTAATCTAGCCTCCAATCCAAGCCCTTGCGGAGTTCCACAGGCCTGGCAGCGGTGGGGAAGACCTGATGCCCAACTGCCAGGTGAACTAGGCGCGATGCCCTTCGAAGACCTGCTCCCGTCTCGGAGTGACCCGGGGGTCATAGTCCCTAGGGATGTCGACGCAAGCCCCCAGTGCAGGAGCATGTAGGCCAGTCACGCAGGCACCCTGACGGAGATAGTGTCCCGGAGGAGTCGCCTATTTCGCAGGCCAAGGAAGTATCCCGAAGGAGCCGTCTACCTGGCAGAAAGGGAGTCTTCGTGCCGGAGCACTTAGAGCTCCCTGGCAAAGATAGTGTCCCGGAGGAATCGCCTATCCCTGCGGGTGAGTCCTTGTGCCGGAGCACTTGGAGCGAGTCAAGGTAGCATCCCGGAATAGCCGTCTACCCGACTGGCCGAGGTAGCATCCCGGAGGAGCCATCTACCTGGCAGAAGGGGAGTTGAAGAGCTCCCTGGCGGAGATAGTGTCCCGGAGGAGTCGTCTATCCCCGTGAGTGAGTCCTTGTGTCGAAGCACTCGGAGCATGTTAAGGTAGCATCCCAAAGGAGCCGTCTACCCGACTGGCCTAGGTAGCATCCCGGAGGAGCCGTCTTCCTAGCAGAAGGGGAGTTGAAGAGCTCCCTAGCGGAGATAGTGTCCCGCAGGAGTCGCCTATCCCCGCGTGTGAGTCCTTGTGCCGAAGCACTCGGAGCGCGTCCAGGTAGCATCCTGGAGGAGCCATCTACCCGACTGGCCGAGGTAGCATCCCGAGGAGCCGCCTACCTGGCGGAAGGGGAGTTGAAGAGCTCCCTGGCAGAGATAGTGTCCTGGAGGAGTCGTCTATCCCCGCGGGTGAGTCCTTGTGCCGGAGGGGTCACAGAGATGACATCCGGGCGACGGACGACGAGCGTCGTGGAGTTGGCGCGCGGGCGCTAGTGAAGTCCGGACGATGGGCGACGGGATCGCGGAGTGACATCCGGGCAACTGGGGTCGCAGAGTGAAGTCTGGGCGACGTGGTCGCGGAGATGACGTCTGGACGACGGGCGACGGGGGTCGTGAAGATGACGTCCGGACGACGGGGGTCGCGGATATGACGTCCGGATGACGGGCGATGGGGGTCGCAAAGTTGAAGTCTGGACGACGGGCAATGGGGGTCGCGGAGTTAACGTCCGGAAGACGGGTGACGAGGGTCACGGAGGATGCAAGGCCCCTTGAAGAGAAGTGAAGGTGCTAAGGATGGAGGCCAAAGGCCACCCCTTCGGGGAAGGCCAAGGCCAACCTCAAGGGGAGGTCAAAGCCGACCCCTAGGGGGAGGCCGAGGTCGACCCCAAGGGGAAGGCCAAGGCCGAGGCCGACCCCAATGGAAAGGCCAAGGCCGAGGCCGACCCCAAGGGGGAGGCCAAGGCCAACCTCATTGGGCAAGTGCCATGGCGCATCGACGGGCGACATGCGAAATGCGACGGTCGAAGTGTGATGAACAGTCGCACAAGGATGAGTTTCTTGGTGACGAAGTCGCGTAGAAGAAGTAAGAAGTGCACGTGACTTGAGTGTGCACGCTTTAACCGGTTGTGAGCGTTGAAAATGACTGTTGCTTGTGCGGACGTGTCATGCAAATTTGGACCGCAGTGGGCCTTTGGGTACGACCAGAATAGGTTGGGAACAACATGTTATCTTATCTAAAAAAAACATAACCAAAAGTAATATAATTATCAACGGAGTGTATGCATTTGCAAGAACCTCCATAATGAGCACCTTCATGTAGTTCATCTTGGTAGGTGGATGCTATAAAATAACATACACACATTTATATTATGCATAAATGATGCTTCAGTGAAAAAAAAATTTGTTTAAGCATTTCATAAAACTATAATCTTCAGTAAATTTAAGTCGCAAATTTCACTAAACTCATTCAAGATTTCAGGCATCTTATCCACTCAATATAAGTTTGAGTTTGCATTTCTTAGAATCAGTGTGAGTCTAGCCTCAAGGAGTATTAGGCGATCCAAATATGGATATGAAAGATTCTTCACTACATCACAATACACAAAAAAGTTGAACGAGGATAGAAAGTACTACAGAAAATCAGCATGTTGGTGAAAATTAGAAATATTTTTACCTGAACGATAGTTTTATATAGATTGTTATAATCAATTAGCATGGTATTGCAACAAAATAAGATATATTTTTCAATATTTAAGTAATTATTGTTAATATGACTCTAAATGTCTTAATTAGTGAGATAATTTGTTGAAGAAATATAAATACCCAAGTGATGTCGATTATTATCCTTTCTCATGTATATATGCATAATTTCAGTGAAACTCATTCTCTCTGTTTGTTTGTTCTTTTTTCAAATTTAAAGCGCAACTATGCTAAAATATATCATTGACAAGAAAACCAAGTCGCATCCCAACCCGTGCATTTGCATGGGTCCATGTAGCTAGGTGAAAAAGATTATAGAATCACATTTTTATTGCTAACAAGTAGGCTTATTATGCTACTTTGCCAAAATATTTACTCAGCTCTATAAGTTTCAAAGTTACGCAAGAAGCATAATTCTGAATTTTACGAGCTTAAAAGGTACTCTAAGCTCTCTCGTTTTTCGGTTAAAAATGCTCACTCGTTGGACACATGATCTGTAAACAATAAAAAGCACGTGCATAGATGGAATAAACAAAAAGACTCATTAAAATCTTTTTAACCAAAACCACGCCACCGAATCCTGTGTCATCACCATCGGCCACACCTAACACCGCCACTTTATCTATCACACCTCACCTTCACCAAACCTCCACTATCCTCTTAACAACCCTCCAGTTTACACTACCATCTAAGCCATACTGATAGTTAATAAGATTGCATATAATGGTAGTAATAAATTTTTCATTAGGTGAATCAAGACTGACAGCTGGAGCATGAGGTTCAGTAGGGAAATATACAAATATGTGAAAATAAAGCAAAAGGGTTTAAACAAGTAATGGGTTGAGGTCTTTGATCTAGCATTATGTGGTCATTACCACTTGCCACTACCAAATATGTTGTATATGGAGCCTGATTTCAATCCATAGACATTGTTATAATAGAGTTAGTGATCTGAAACTAGTTTTTGTGAGGGTGTCCCACATTGGTTATTGAAAGAAGGTCACAACTTAGCTCAAGTATATAAGTTGTCTTGTCCCACATTGGTTATTTAGAGAAGGGTCACATCTTAGCTCTAAATAAATGCAAGTGGTTTTGTATTGTTCTGGGGTCAAGAGAGAAAACCACAACAAAGAGTAAGGGGTTAGGATTTTTGTTTTAACACTGCTGAATCGTAAAATCGAAATCTGGTCATATTCTGGGGATGTAGCCGTATTGGTGAACCTCGTAATTCTTGTGTTGTTCATTTGGTATATTTGTTTTTAAAATTTCTTGTTCCTTTGTTCTTCAATATATTACTTCGTAGTTCCTGCGTTTAATGACAACTGGTACCAGAGCTTGGGTTCGAGTTTTACTCACGTAGGTTTTACATTTGAGTGGGAGTGATGACCCAAGAATGTAAAGGAAAGATTGAGAAATTTAATCGTATGAATTTCCAGTGGTGGAAAATGCAAGTTGAAGACTACTTGTATCAGAAAGAATTGTATCTACCGCTAGTGGGAGAGAAACCTGAAGCGATGAATGCGAGCGAGTGGGAAATTTTGGACAGAAAGGTGTTGGCTAAAGTAAGACCTAGCCTGACACCGCAAGTAGCATTCAATATCTCTAAGGAAAAAACTTATGCTGCTATGATGCAAACATTGGAAAAATTGTATGAAAAACCTTATGCTTCAAATAAGGTATTTCTTATGAAGAGACTGTTTAATATGAGAATGTCTGAAAATGGTTCTGTTGTTGACCATCTAAATGATTTTAACGGTGTTACAAATCAATTGGAATCTGTCGGCATTAATTCTGATGATGAAATCAGGACTTTGTTGTTTATGTGTTGACTGCCTAATAGTTGGAATAACTTGGTGACGATAGTGAGTAATTCCACTATCTCTGGAACGCTAACACTTAATGATGTTGTGAGCTCTGTGATGAATGACGAAATACGGAGAAAGACAATTGGCGATGGTATATCATCTAGTAATGCTTTGTCCATGGAATCCAGAGGTAGACATAATAACAAGCAGAATAACAGGGGAAGAAGTCCTACAAGAGGTAGATCAAAAGCAAGAGGCAAGTCGAAGTCTAGAGGGAACCATAGTGTGCTGGAATTGTAACAAGGAGGGTCATAAGAAGAATGATTGTATAAAACCAAAGAAGAAAAAGGGAGCAAGGGAAAGAGAAGGTGATGATGAAGGGGCAAACATGATAAGTTCAAACGAACGGACACATGACGATTTATGTCTCTCTGTTACAGTGGATGATAATTCCAAAGTGTGGTATGTAGACTCAGGATCCTCGATTCATTGTACACCTCATAGGGATTGTTTCTATGATTATGTTCATGGCGATTATGGACATGTGACTGTTAGGAATGAATATCAGTGTAACATTGTTGGAAAGGGAAAAATGGAAATTAAAAAGTCAAAAGGAGGAACCCTGGTTTTGAAGGATGTTAGACATATTCCAGAACTGCAGAAGAACCTTGTATCCGTCAGTGGGTTAGACCGTGAAGGCTATTTTGTGGCATTTGGTGAAAAACAGTGGAAGGTCATCAAAAGATCGATTGTAGTAGCAAGAGGTGAAAGAATGTGAACCATGTACACTCTTTTAGGTACATGTAACCACTCTATCTCTTTGGCTTCTACAGAAAATCAGAGGAACACATTATGGCATCAAAGGTTGGGACATTTGAGTAAGAGTGCCATGAGAATTCTACACTCAAAGAACGCATTGCCTAGGATGAAGAACATTCAGTTGGATTTCTGTGAGGGTTATGTCTATGGAAAGCAAAAGTGGGTCAGTTTTTAGAGGGATTGTAAAGAGAAGTAGACTGAAAGGCCGGAGTTAGTTCACACGGATGTTTGCGGACCTCCTATAGTAAAGTCTCTTTGAGGTAATTTCTACTTTGTTTCTTTCATAGATGATACCAGTAGAAAGACCTGGATATATGCCATTAGACAAAAATCTAGCATTTATCACACTTTTAAGAAGTGAAAAGCTCTTGTTGATAATGAAACATGAAACAAGGTAAAATGCCTAAAATCTGATAATGGGGGTGAGTATTGTGATGGAGGGTTCCAAGAATACTGTTCTAATTAGGGATTGCAATAAGACCTGTAACCGGCGGATCCCCGCCCTGCCCCGCTCCTATAGGAGCGGGTCTTTTTGACTTTGACCAGGCCACGGGGCGGGTATGGTTTTTTTTTTAAAAATCCGCAGCGGGTTAAGGGCGGGTATGGTATTTAGTCCAAACCGCCCCGCGACCCGCTTCCACCTCGGTATTTAACCATACTCATCTTTAATCCTACCCGTCCATCTCACACCTATATAATATGTCCTTACTCCTTATCATCCCCATTCCCAACCCTAATTCCCAATCAATCTCTCTCTTTGCCGACAACAAAGGTGCCGCGCCGCCGTCGCGCCTCCTTCTTTTCTCCTGGCCTCTCCTTCGCATAGTCGGCGACTGACCATTTACTGATCTAAGGCATCGTCGTCGGTGACTCGCAACAACGAGCCATCAGACACCAAGCCGTCGCTGTTTCCTGTGATGATGTCGTCGCAGCTTGCGACGGCTCCACCGAAGGCTCTGCCGAAGGCTACGCCGGTGCCGCTGCCTTCTTCTCTGCCGATGGCTACGCTGGCGCCGCTGCCGTCGAGCTTGCGACAGCTCCACTGAAGGCTCTGTCGAAGGCTACGCCGGCGCCGCTGCCTTCTTCTCTGCCGAAGGCTCGTGTTTCAGGGGTACATGTTTTTCGATTCAGCGAGAGCGGGGCGGGGCAGGTGCGGGTTTTCTATATTCTCATAGGATCGGTTATGGTATTTCACATAAATAACCTGGTGGTGGGGCGGGGCGGGGCGAAGTTCCATGACGAGCGGGGCGGGTTCGGATTTTATGAGATCCGCATCCGACCCGCCCCATTGCCATCCCTAGTTCTAATAATGGTATCAGGTTAATAAGGACTGTTAAGATGACACCTCAAGAAAATGGCTTGGCAAAGAGGATGAACAAAACCATCATGGAACGAGCAATGTGCATGAAAATACATACTGATTTACCTCTACAGTTCTGGGTAGCATCTGTCGATACTGCTGTATATTTAATTAACAGAAGTCCAACCAGTGCTCTCAATGGTGGTATTCCTGAAGAAAAATGGTTAGGTAAACCAGTAAATTATTCTTTTCTGGAAGTTTTTAGGTGTATTGCTTATGCTCATATTAAGAAAGAGGAAAGGAAGAAACTTGACTCTAAATCTCAAAAGTGTGTATTTATTGGATATGGAGGTGATGAATATGGTTATCGTTTGTGAGACTACGAACATAACAAAATCATCAGGAGTAAGGATGTCATATTCGATGAATCATGATTGTATAAGCACATGTTACAAGAACATGGAATGGAAAAAGAAAACAAGGAATAAATGAAACTTGATGAGCCAGAAGATGGACAGGTACCCAGGATAGAAAATTAAGAATTCCTTGATGAGACAACTGATACTGAAATTGGAGCTGGTGATCAACAACAGGTACCTGAAACTCCTAACCTTAAAAGAAATAATCGATAAGGAAAGCTCCTGACAGACTTTGTTTTCCGCTCGATTCTATTTTGTATACTGATTCTAGTAAGCCATAATATTATCAAAAAGTGATACAGGATGAATCTAGGGTACAGTGGGAGTAAGCCATGAAAGATGAGATGGCTTCACTTGAGCAAAACCAAACTTGGGATTTGGTAAAGCTCCCTGTATGTAAGAATGTTCTGTACAATAAACGGGTATACATGATTAAAAATGAAGCTGGAGGAACAAAGAGATACAAGGCAAGACTAGTAGTGAAAGGGTATCAGCTGAGGAAAGGTATTGATTTCTAAGAAATCTTCTCTCTTGCTATGAAGATGACTTCAGTTCGTACGATACTGAGCATTATAGCTATAGAGGAGTTACATCTGGAGCAGCTGGATGTTAAGACAGCATTTCTCCATAGGGATTTGGAGGAAGAAATCTACATGCATCAGTTAGAGGGTTTTGAAGTCAAGGGTAAGGAAGGAATGGTTTGTAGGTTGAAAATGAGCTTGTATGGCCTAAAGCAAGCTCCTAGACAGTGGTATTTAAAGTTTGACAGTTTCATGAAGTAGACAAATTTCACTAGATGCGACTCCGATCACTGTTATTTTCAGAAGTTTAATAGTGAGGACTTCATTATTTTAACTATGTATGTAGATGATATGCTTGTCGCAGGTTCAAGCATGAGAAGGAATAATGAATTAAAGAAGAAGCTAGCAAGCACTTTCTCTATGAAGGACTTGGGTGAGGCAAAATAACTTCTTGGTGAGGATAACTAAGGATAGAAAACAAAAAAAGTTATGGTTGTCGCGGGAAGAGTACATTGAGATGGTTTTGAGGAGATTTAACTTGCACGCCTCTAAACCTGTGATGACTCCTTTAGCAGCCCACTTCAAGCTTTCAAAGCAGTTGTGTCCCCAAAATAGGGAAGATGAAGAATACATGGCACATGTACTGTACACCTCTGCTATGGGAAGTCTAATGTATGCCATGGTCAATACAAGGCCGGGTATTACACATGCAGTTGGAGTTGTGAGCAGATTCATAACAAACCCAGGAAAGAAACATTGGCAAGCAGTGAAGTGGATTCTCAGGTATTTGAGAAGAACATCCAGGTTCTGCTTATGTTTTGAAATTGATAACATAGATATGTGAGGTTATGTAGATGCAGACCATGCAGGTGATAAAGACAATGGGAGAAGCATCAGCGATATGTTTTTTTCTGTAGGAGGGACCGCAGTAAGCTGGATATCTAAGCTACATAAGATTGTTGCACTGTCTGTAATAGAAGCATAATATGTTGTTGTGACAGAAGCAAGCAAGGAAATAATTTGGCTTCAGAGATTGTTGACAGAGCTGGAATATGGGCAAGTAGATTGCAGGTTATGGACTGATAGTCAGAGTGAAATACATCTTGCTAAAAACTCAGCATTTCATTCGATGACCAAGCACATTCAGTTGAGGTATCATTTTATACGGTCTCTGTTAGAGGATGAACAATTGAACTTGGAAAAGATTTAAGGCAACAAGAATCCCGCGGACATGTTAACAAAGGTGGTTGACAAGCAAAAGTTAAGCCTCTGCTTAACCTTGATTAGTCTTCATTGATGCTTCTTGGATGAGTATGACCAGCATTTGTATGGAGTTTCAGCATTGGAGTTGTATCAGTCTCCAAGTGGGAGATTGCTGTATGTGGAGCTTGATTTCAATCCAGAGACATTGTTACAATAGAGGTCGTGACCTAAAAACTAGTTTTTGTGAGGGTGTCCCACATTGGTTATTGAAAGAAGGTCACAACTTAGTCCAAGTATAAAAGTTGTCTTGTCCCATATTGGTTATTTAGAGAAGGGTCACCTCTTAGCTCTAAATAAATACAAGTGGTCTTGTATTGTTTTGGGTCAAGAGAGAAAACCATAACAAGGAGTGGGGGTTTAGGATTTTGGTTGTAACACTGCTGAATAGTGAAATCGAAATCTGGTCGTACTCTGGAGACGTAGCCATATTGGCGAACCTCGTAATTCGTACTTGCTGTGTTTCTTTGG
This sequence comes from Escallonia rubra, assembly GCA_033065855.1. Taxonomy (NCBI): domain Eukaryota; kingdom Viridiplantae; phylum Streptophyta; class Magnoliopsida; order Escalloniales; family Escalloniaceae; genus Escallonia; species Escallonia rubra. The sequence continues at coordinate 69,798 of JAVXUO010001700.1, read as the reverse complement.
TAGCCCAGGTGTAGGAGAAGTGATGACTATGAGAGAAGAAATCTAAAAAATGTAAGCACGGAGGGAAATTATTTTGGTACTGGAAAATGAGATCATGCAATATTGGTGATGGTGGGTTGGTTGGGTCAGTGGCAATGATGTTAGGTTTTGTTGATGATGGTGGTCGCAGGTGGTCAGGGGTTTAATGTGGGTGGTGATGATGATGGTTGATTCGTAGGGGTGATGGTGGTGGTTACTACTAAGGTTAGTGGTTGTGGGTTCGACGAGGGCAGCAGTTGGTGTTGAGTTTGATTGATCATGGTGGTTAGAAACGTGGTAATGTGATTGGTCAATCACGTTTATGGGTGGTGATGGGGTAGGATTGTTCGAGGGTGATGGGATGTGTACAGGTTGTGATTGGATGGATTTAAATGATGGATTTTTTAGGGTGGTTATGGGATGCGTAAGGGTATGGTGGTGGGGTGGATTGGGTCGATGGTGTTTAGGGGTGGTGACGGAGTGTGTACAGGTTGTTATGGGGGTGGATTTGGTTGATGGTACTTTTGGGTGTTAATGGGTTGGGCTTGGTTGGTGGTGTTTAGTGGTACTAATGAGGTTGGTTTGGGTTTGATTGATGGTGTCTATGGATCGTAACGGGTTTGATTGATTGCGGTGATGGTTGTGTTACGGAGTTTAGTGGATGACGGGGGTATGTCAATGACTCGCGGTTTATTATGATTAGTAATGTTGGTGTTTAACTTTTACTAGATTCTGATACACAAGTTATTAGGGAGGAGAAGAAAAACAAACAAAATTCAAAACATGAGAAAATTTTGGCGAACTTTTTTTAATATGCTTCTACTTATGCCATTTGTATTTCATCACATGTAAAGCAAAAGTCTATGCTTTACTGTTAAATGGACAAAATACAGGCAGAAGTATTTCTTGAATTGGTAAAACATGAATGGCTTGCTAAATAACTTTAAAATATAAAGCGCTTGATAACTAGTTAACTTGAAGAACAGGGGTGAAATAGCATGATAAGCCTAACAAGTATACTATGATGCATTTCTCTTTTGGAGGATTTGTTGCTAACTACATTTTGTAACTAGCGGTAGATTTTGTGTGCGAAAGAGTCATTAGTCATTATTCAGCACCTTGCAGCCATATGTTGCATATTGTTCCATAGTAATTAGTCAACAAATTAATTCTAACATTTGCGTCAAATGGTCAAGATACAAATATCAACATAAAGCTTTTATCTATAGAAAATATTATATCCTTTGTATTTAGTAACGTAGAACATTTATGGTTTTTCTTGTGTATCTTCGACAATTATTTTAAGTGTTAAGACTTATATGATATATGATCATGGAAAAACAAAAGTTGTAGCATATCCATACCCGTCAAGTGGTTTTCAGTAAGATATAGCTCCTTAAGCATAGTTAAATTCTCAATCTCTCTTGGCATAGGTCCAGTAAAATTGTTGTTATACAACCCCAGAATTTGAAGCTTGGAACATCCAGATATACCCGATGGAATTCGGCCGTATAGATTGTTTTCAGCAAGAGAAATCATTTGGAGCTCTGGGAGGTGACTGCACATATTGGCAGGAAGACTGCCAGATAGATTATTTCCGGTAAAATCAACTATACTAAGTGTCGAGATGTTGTAAAATGTTGATGGAATGGCGCCGGTTATTTTGTTATTCTTTATGCTAAACTGCCTCAAGTTTTGAAGATTTCCAATGTCCAGTGGAATGTTTCCTTGTAGATGATTATCGAGCAAATTGAATCTCTCAAGCTTTGATAAGTTACATAGAGAAGGCGGGATGGTGCCTGCAGAAAAGGTAAAAAATATAGTGAGCTCGTGATGCCATTTTTAAGCCGGCAATTATAAAAGCTAGAAATTGTACAGAAAATAGTTTCCAGTACTAGATTTGGTAACCAAAATGGCAAAAACAGTGAGCCTCTTTGAAATCTTGAACTCTGACAGGAATTTCAACATTGGCAACCAAAGCCCCACATCTACTGATTGATAACAAAAGAGATGTCACGATTTATCAAAAAGTACAACTACTAAGCATCAAGAAGTGAAAGCTTAAGAGTTGTGGGTTTGAGGTTATTTTCCACCCAGCATTTTAAAGACTCAATTTGTACGTTAAGAATCGCATATTTTTTAGAATTCCGATCGAAGTTTAAACTTCATTTAGTTTAAAAGAGACTAATATAAGCGTAAATCATACCAGTCAAGTAGTTACGACCCAGATACAACTCCTTAAGCAGCTTTAGGTCCCCAATCTCTCTTGGTATCAGTCCGATGAATTGGTTGAAAGACAATGCTAGCACCTCAAGTTTTGAACATTTGCTAAGAGTTGATGGAATTTGGCCATCTAATTCATTGCCAGATAGGGAAATCCATTCTAGATTGAGGAGATTGCCAATCTCTTCTGGAATCCGTCCTTGAAGAGAGTTATCATTCAAACTGACAATCTTAAGCTTTGAGATATTCCATAATGCTGGTGGAATGGTGCCTGTAAAGCTGTTATTTGCAAGGAGGAGGTGTTCAAGGTTAGGCAACTCATCCAGCCATGTGGGGAGCCCTCCGCTGAAGTCGTTGAAATTCAAGTTGATTTTTTTGATACGGCGCAAATGAACCATTTCCTTGGGGATACCGCCAGAGAAGCTGTTGTTGTTGAGGTCAAGAGAAACGAGGAACGAGAGATTTCCCATGCTCGGGGGAATAGTGCCCAGTAGCCCCATGTTTGGTAGGTTCAAGAAGGCAACTCTTCCGTGGTGATTGCAGATGACTCCAGTCCAGTTGCAAACATGTGTGGTAGAGGAGGACCAGCTAGTAATAGGGGCTTTTAAGGAAAGAAGTGCGTGTTCATCAGTGGTGATGTTGGTTACTGCACTTACCGCCGAGAAACTCATGACCAGAGCCATAAATACTGCTGCTGCCATAGCGAATGGGAAGCTAAAAATCTCACCTTAAGGCAGTAAAAGGGCATGCCTGGCAAAGCATTAGAAGTTCAGCTATCTTTAATACAAAATATGCTTGACAGAGTCTTGTTCATGTCCTTTCTTCACAAAGGCCCAAGATTATGACTCCTGGTAGACTTGCATTTATAAACCTTAAACCTTGCCGGCTATGTGGAAATATAACTCTTCCACTCGCTGGATATAAATAAACAATGACTCCACTCGGTGGATAGAAATAAACAATGACTCCTGGTAGACTTGCATGTTCTTGTAAAAGATTCCTTATTACATGTTCTTGCACCTTGGAAACTCCGACCTTCCCATGATCAAAGGCTCAAAGCACTTTGATCATGGGAATCTAATTTGGAATCTGACCTTGTATATATGTAGGCAAGCACCCTAATTTTTTCTTTTTAGTTCTATACCTATTTCTTTTTGGGTTTTTTTTTTTTGTTTTTTTTTTGTCTTATTATCTTGGCTATGCGAGAGAGAGAGAGAGAAGGGGGGGTTCTTTTTTTGGGGGTGGGGAGGGAGAGAGGGGGGGGGGGGGGGGGGGTGGGGGGTGCAGAAACCTTACGGCTTGAGTCTGAAAGTGAACAATTATTGTGCTTCCATCAATCTTTGCTGAGAAAATTAGTAGGTCAATTAGTACCAGACATTGCTTCTAGCAATATTAAGGAGGTGATTGACCACCTTGACATAAGGGTAGATCCGCTCATGTGTTAGGCATGAATTACATCGAACTGGCTTTGGTACTTACTATCAGTTCTTAACATAACTGCTACCATCAAGCATTTGGTTTAGCGGCCAAAAGTGAATCCAACCCATCAACGCAATTGTGAAGATAATCGAACGAAGATGCCTACGAAAGGATAACCATGAAACAGACCAACCTTGTTCCATTGGCAGTCTCCCCCTGCCACCCTCTTCCCTATACAAGGATCACCACCTTTCTGCATCTCTTTTCAATCCAACGGGTAGATTAAAATTATAATTTTAACTAGCAGAATATACAACTTTTCAAATGCAACTACTGTTGCTCTGATAATTGTAAACTTCAAGATTAGATACAAGCTTAACTCGAATTTTCTTGAGCTTTTCCAGTACGCCGTTCTTGTTGATCCTTTGGTCGGTGATTCAGTGACACACTCCAATGCTAACACCACGATTGAAGATACACACTCCAGCTTTGCTGAGTAATGTTCTCCCTCTTGCCCTAGCAAATTGGCACCTATAACCTCCGTTGTCATCGTATAAGGACGTGTCTCCTTCACCCGACACTTTAGGCTCAAGCAAACACGATTCATGAAATGTTAAATACAAGATCTGGATGAACAATAATTGAGAAAAATCAAGTAGGCAATCTGTTATAAGAAAATTGATTTGAAAAGATATGTGCATCACCTGGATTGAGTAGGCATGGGGTTGGGCGCATGGTCTGCTAATGTGTACATCATTGATTGAGTAGGATTATTAGCAACAACATGAGTGAAGCTTCTTTTTACCAATCTATTGTCCTTCAACCGGTGGAAATGTGGAACGCCAAATTACTTGGATTAGTTGCTGGTTGATTCGCCGGACAGCGTTGGTCGCTGGATATGGTGACTGCGGAGGTTGTTAGTGAAAGAGAAAAAGGGTGGAGAATGATAGAAGAAGCGGAAAAAATATGAAAATACATTTCGATTGTAGAAAATTAGACTCTTAAAAAAATTCACAAAAATTAGTGTCACTCAAAGCTTTTGTCAATTCTGAAGGTAGTATTGTTAAGATGCATTTTTATCTTCTTTTTTCTCTTTGAGAGGCTTACACACAAAAATTGATGAGAACAATATTTGTTCTTCGAAGATGGTTGGTGACTCAACCTGCTGAATCCCAAATCATCCAAGTAAAACCCCCATTATAAGACGGTCTAGACGCCTCTCGGGGACAGCGGCTTGGCTTTGTAGGACCTCTCCTCTGATCCCAATCAATCAATAGCCAAAGCAACCTTGAGGTTCCCCAAGCTTGCTGCCATGCAATTACAGAAACTGGAGGATGTCAAATGCCTGGAAAGCCAACACTTGTAATTCCCCATGCCAATGTAATTATTATCCCTTAGATAAAGTAATTCTGGGGATTCTAAAAGTTACTGACTGAGTTGGGAATTATACCAGTGAAATGGTTTGAAATAAGGTCTATTTTGCAGGGTTTAGAAGCATTTGTGATAGGCTCAGGTAAACTTCCAGTGAACTCATTTCCTCCAGAGTAAGAGATGTTCAAGATTGGGTAGTGTCTGGCCTGAAAAGTGATTGCCTGCAAGTCCAACTCCTTGAAGTGTAGATAAATTAAAGATTGTTGCTGGTATATCACCTCTAAAATGATTGGCTCCCAAGTTTATATTACCTAAAATTTAAGAGGATACCAACTGCTTCTGGTATTATACCTGCAAAATGTGGAGTCCAGCTTAAAACATTGCTGTGCTATCGTTGGGGATGAATTGTATGTATCGGCTTGCATCCAATGTAATGGAATAAAAGATCCGATCAAAGAGCCAGTCTCCTAGGCTACATGAATTGAATTGCAGGCTAATAAGTGTGAAAGTCAAAGTAGAGCGTGCTCATACCTGTGAAGTTATAATGAAGACATAACATCTTGGCAGTGTGAGATTCCCAATATCTTTTTGTATGGCTCCAGTGAGATTGTTATTAGGCAATGAAACCAGTTCGAGCTTTGATATATTACATAGAGGAGGAGGGATGATGCCTGTAATGAAGAACGATGCGATCAATTACACGTTTTACCAAAATTTGGCAGCCGACTGCACCTCTATGCAGAGGATCCAACCATTAGTGTATAGTTAGACTAACAAAGACTCATTAGTAACTAACAAAGACTCATTAGTAACCAAAAGGAAAAAACTATTTCCAGTGCTCGGAGGAATGCTGCCTTCTAGTCCCTGTCAAAGCTGCAACTCCTTTGTGGCGATGGCTGCAAGTGACACCAATCCAGTTGCAAATAGGACTAGCAGAGGAGCAGTTGACCGCCAATATGTCGCAAGGGTCGAGAGATTTCCAACAGAAACTGGAAGGATGTCACAAGAGGATTTTCTGGAAAAGCTAACACTTCAGATTTCCTGCAATTTGTCAAGGAAGTTCAGTTCTTGTGTCGACGATTCCCCAATGAGTAGTGAACTGTACCAGTTAATTGGTTCAAAACAAGGTCTAGTCAATAGAGTTTAGAGGCATTTGTGATGGACTCTGGTACATTTACGGTGAACTCATTTCCTCCAAGTAGGAGTTGCTTTAGATTGGGTAGAGCATTGCCTACAAATCATGGTAGTACTCCGGAGAAGTGATTGCCTGCAAGTCCAACTGCTCGTAGTGTTGACGAGTTATGGATCGCTGCAGGAGTGCTACCTGTAAAGCTAATTACTCCACCTTTATCCTACCTAAATACATCAGCTTAACAACCGCTTATGGTATTATTGGGGATGAAAGTAAGTTCAGCTTTAGATTAAACCAGAATCCACAAAAAATGTTATATAGCAATCAATGATGAACAAAAGAAGTTTGACTATTTGAATTGAACTACTTTCAACTCATTGTTCTTCGACATTAACAAAGCCGTACTATATTAATTCTTTTTATCTCAGACTGTTTAGCTTGTTCCTTCAAGTGTCATCCCACAATCTACCTATCTTCCGTCACACGACATGTGATGATTGAGTCAACCTTCCAATCTGGGATCGATGTGCTCTCACTGGGTAACTTTGTTCATCTGTCTATTGCGAATCCATATTCCTCCTGGAAAAAACTTGTTTTAATCGCATAATAAGCCTCCTCTACTCAGTTAAGAATCTTTTGTGGACTACAATGTTTCATCCAACAAAATAGAACAAATGACTCGATTAACGAGCCTTTCCTGGAGCTTTTGCAAGCTACCCCATCACAAAAATGTTCAGGCTTCTCCTTGTTGCAGCATAAGAATATCGATGGTTCTTGCTATCTTTAATTTTTTGGTAAATAACGTCACTCTTGGCAGCTGATTTACGTGCATCACATCCCATTGTTCATTGTTGTCATACTAATTTTTCTAGTTTTTAGTACTCAATCAGAATCAACCACTTACAAAGCTCTACTCCTGATGAAGCCCTGAATGGTGTGAGAGTAGAACATGAAGCCATGCAAAAAATATTGCTACTTACGCATATCCAAGCACACGAAGAAAATATCAAATTTTCACTTTGTTTCCTTGGAGAAAATATCAAATTTTCACATTTCTGATTTGAAGACACTTAAGGCACGGAGAATTTAATTGTAGGCTGAGAAATCTATATGACAAGCGAAATCATTTCCCATACCTGTCAAGTTATATACAACATGTAACTAATTGAGCATTGTAATATTCCCAATTTCTGTTGGTATGTGATATAACTCAAATATAACTCCCAATAATTTGGGGACACCCGGCAAATTCCAGTCAAACTGGGAGATTTATGATCAGGATTCTAAAAGAATCCTTAGAGATTGTGACGTGATTCTTGAGGATCCTAACGCGATCCTAACATATCTGGCCCACGGCCCAGTTTTACTAGGACTCTCCTCCTACAGCTATATAAATGGGTCTACCCCTCTAGGTATGGGAGGACACAATTCATGCTTTTTCAGAGTTACTATTCTGTAGCTGCGCTCTGACTTAAGCATCGGAAAGTTCTCCGTCGGGAACCCCACCCGGCGGTCACTCGTTTTCTGTCTTGCAGGTCATCGGTCCAGGCTCGGGTTCCGCAAAGTACGCGGAGCATATTTTTAGCAACAATAGATTGGCGCCATCTGTGGGACACACCAGCCTAGCCGATTGACCCAAGACGATAAACAATAATTGTACCACAAGCCACTGAGGGCAACGCCTCAAAACTGACGGAGCCGCCACGGCCACCGCGGGTCTACTGATACCATTATCATCACCTAAGAGGAAAAACTCCAGATTGTTAATCGCAATAGAGTTTCATGGTTCGGAGCCCGCCACCACACAGTGGCCTCCAATGCTGCGATCTATCGCAGTACCATGGCATCAACAACTATTCAGCTGAGATGGCCCTATGTTCCTGTGTACAGCAACCAGTCAACCACATCTGGCCAGAGGTTGCTGCCGCCGCAATACTTTGTGTATCGCTGATGGTAGAACCAATCAGCCCCTTTTTTTAAGGCTGCGTCGTCCAAGACAGCAACCGTGACACTGCCTCCATCATCACCACCACTATCGGCGCAACCACCTCAATCAAGATTCTCACTGGCACAAACTTCAATCTCTAGCGGCACAAACTGTCGGTGTGAAGTTGCCGAAGCAGATACAACAATCACATTAAAAACACAAGGAAAAAAAATCAGCAACGTTGCGCCGTCCACAGTGACCTTCCCCAACGTCGCACCATCCACAACAAGCAAACAGGGAGGTCAGACCGCTACGCCTGGCCAAAAAAGACGGAGTCATCGCCAACGGGGTCGCGGGCACCATAATCCACTGACCACCACCGCGAAACTGCCGAAGCAGTCACAACAACCAAGCAAAAAAAAAAAAAAAGAAAGAGAAGGAAGAGGCAACAGCGCCGTCGCTTCGTCACCATCGGCCGACGATTTGCGCCACAACACTCGCGAGAAAATCACTGATGCCGCACCATTGCAGCCTCGCTCCGGTCAATCGCAGCCAACAACGGCCATCTCGCCGTCCGTAACCATGGCAGGCCCTGCGAAAAACACCTACGCCGCGGCCTGTCCATTGCCGCTGCTATCCTCTTCGTATTCGCACCACCGCGCGACCACCAGGATCACTGTCGCTCCACGGAGGAGGAACCACCGCAGCGACAAGCTCTTTATAGATTGGCGCCACCTCGGTTCAACCTCGCACCTTCCTCTACAATAGCTCCGTTGCGGCCAGGCAATGGCTCCCCGAGACCTCCCCGTGCGTCGCTGTGTCCCTCACCGTGCGTCGATGTGTCCTTCACCGTGGCGCCGCCGACATGCCAGGCGCTACTCTTTTGTCAATGTGAAAAAGGGACAGACAACAAAATTGAGGTCTTTTATTTGCCAGCTCTTAGCTGATGATAAGAGTTCGCGACAAAGTAAAACGCAAGCATGATGTGGTCGGCTCGAGCTCAAGAACACACACTTGCACAAAATGAACACCCTCCAAAGGAGAGGTGACCCCTCGAGGGGACATTCAAACACTTAGCACATGCAACAACTTGCATGCACAGCTTTGTGCCCTCTCCCGAGAGAGGCTACCGTGGGGCACAACCTCTAAAGGATCTCGAGATCCCATGATTCGTCTTCCCAAAGATGATTTCGAATAGCCTACTTAGGCCAAATTCTAAAGACTTAGCTGTCGAGAGCTGGGGTTCTAGCGCCCTACTTGGGCAAAGCTTAAAGCTCCCGCTTAGATCGGAGCACATGGAGGAGAGAAATATTGTTACCCCTACAAGTGGATAGAGAATCCCTTACAAATCTGACGCATATCTTGAGACACCAGGTATAAACTTCCTCAGCCAAACATTTTGGCTAAGGAAGTGGGGGGCTTATGATATAACTCAAATATAACTTTCAATAATTGGGGGACACCCGGCGAATCCCAGTCAAACTGGGAGATTTATGATCAGGATTCTAAAAGAGTCCTTAGAGATTGTGACGTGATCCTCGAGGATCCTAACGCGATCCTAACACATCTGGCCCACGGCCCAGTCCTACTAGGACTCTCCTCCTACAGCTATATAAAGGGGTCTACCCCTCCAGGTATGGGAGGACACAATTCATGCTTTTTCAGAGTTACTATTCTGTAGCTGCACTCTGACTTAAGCATCGAAGAGTTCTCCGCCGGGAACCCCACCCGACGGTCACTCGTTTTCTGTCTTGCAGGTCATCGGTCCAGGCTCGAGTTCCGCAAAGTACGCGGAGCATATTTTTAGCAGCAACAATATGTATCCAGTGAATGTATTTTTAGGCAACGAAATCAACTCAAGCTTTGAAAATACTACATAGAGAAGGGTGGATGATGCCTGTAAAAAGGAAGATGCAATCACTTATATTTGTTAACAAAAAATGAGGCCTTTAGCGGCCAATTTCACCTCCGGACAACTGTTGAGTATCCTACCTATACTGTAATGTTAGACTAGCAAATACTAACTAGGAACTATATCTATAGAAAAAGAAAACCAGCAGAGACGAGGAATTTTATACCTGTCAAGTTATTGTTGCCAAGATATAACTGTTTAGGCGTTGCTAAGTCCCAATCTCAGTTGTTATTGATCAGCTGAATTTGTCAAACGCCAATGATATGAACTAAAGTCTGGAACAACTACATAGACTAGGCGGGAATTTGGCCATAAATATTCATTTTCATCCAAATATATTTCTCCTAGTCGCAGCAAATGAGCCAACTCATTGGGCAGATGGCCGCAAAAACTATTGTTGCTAATGTCGGGGGAAACAAGGTATGAGAGATTTCCAACACTGCAAGAAAAAACCCCTAAGTCGGCGGTCTGAAAACGCCGGCATAGGCAGAAGAACCGCCGGCATAGATAAAGCCGGCGCCACACGACCGCCGCCTTTAGTCGCGTTGCGGTAGACGTATGCCGGCGCTGGAATGGGTTTATACCGGCGGTCAAACGCCGGCAGTGCTATCCCCTAATCCAACCCCTAATGATCCTTTACCGGCGGTGGCTATTTAAGCCGGCGGTCAGTAGGCTTCGCCATATCTATTTAATTCAAATTTAAACAATTAATTAAATCATTTTTGGCAACGGAACAGACCGTCGCTATAGATATGTCATGGCCACCGCCATAGCTAAAAAAAATAATTTAAACAATTAACTATATTACTTTTGGCAACGACGCTAAACGCCGCTATAAGCATTTTTAGATTTTTTTTTTTCCTGGATGCCGCCAACCGCCTCCATAATTATCCATTTTCTTTTTTTGTTTTATGCAATTTATATAAATAAAAGGACTTACACGAAACCAAGATTAAAGTATAAGATTAATAAATCACATTCAGGAAACCATTAATAACATTTTCAAGATTCACATTCAAGAAAACTAATTCATCCAATTAAAACGCATCATGGACTCTCGTACAACTTGAAATCGTTCAAGAAACCATCATTAACCACATAGCTTTTTGTTCAAACACTAGACAAATCCCATGCAGTCACAAAATTATCAAAATCTATAGCTTGCACATCATCAATGGCAACTCCCAAGTCCCCCTCTACGTCCATTTGCGTTCACGTCCATGACAACCTGATACAAAGAAAAACTTGCTCATCATGTGGAAAACACTATAGGCTCAACAATATAATTACGTCTAAATAAATAAGGATTACAGGGATGATATCTTTGATGAATGCGAGGAAGCTAAGGTTAATGTGTTCATTATTAACAATAATGATGTGCTGAGAGAGTATAAAGAAATGTAATACAAAAAGGAATGGTTCAAGACAACTAGAGGTCCACCTGGGCCAAAGGTGAATCAAGTCAATCATAATTCGCACATACTAGTCAATATAATCTTCTCATAGTCAGTATAATCTTCTCATATTCTAGACAACTAAAGGTCCTTAGCGATGCCATTGTCACTGCAAGGGTAAAGCCCAATTTTACAAAATACCACCATTTCATGGCATCAGAGGCTCGTAAATGAAAATAAGAGGAAGGCCTGGAAACATCAAGTCCCACACCCTGAATACAATTAGCTATCTATACCAAGAAAGCAAAAGCTGCCACAACAGGATCTCATTCCTTAGATTACAGTAAAGCCAACATTCTTAAGTCAATAATAGGACATCCAACAGTGAGTTTCCTATGGTTACACAAAATTGAATGAATAAGAAACACTCAGACACACACATTCACAACTACTCAGTCCTTGCCTTGAGAAAACCAAAACCCCAGAAATGGTAAGAATTTTTAGTACATATGGCTCTCAAAATACTATCGCCAATGTTTGCAAAATGAATAAGAGACCCCCTACAAAGATACCCTACAAAGATAAACTAATTCACAATCCCTCAATCGATGCACTAGATATAAAAAAGCTAAAAAGATAGTTGGAATCCGTGCTACATACGCCATAAAAGCTAAAAAGATGGTTGCCCGTGATGGTGGCGGTGGGGCAGTGTCACGGCTGGTGGCAAAATATGGTAGCCTCTGAGGCCAGCATTGGTCCTTGGAATTATAATTTCCAGTTGAAGGCATAAGACTTGGGAATTGGCCAACAATTAAAACTAACTCCATTGAATTGGATAAGAATTCAGGTTCCCAATCCAAATAGATGACTGAAACAACAAAATTATAATTGGTACGGTCCATTTACACTTGAAAACAAGGTTGATAATGTTGAAGGTTCAAACAACAAAGTTTATACATCAAGCAATAGAGAAATTCATGTAATTAGGCGTAGACTTCACTCAAAATGACAGCTTTCTATGTAAGGGGTCTTTGGCTGAAATTTGATCCTAACGGTCTTCAAGGTAGTTGGTTATGCCTAGAGGTGACAAACTGGGTGGGTGGGCAGGTCGGGTTTGGGTTTGACAACAACCACCATTCCAAGCGCCACCACAGCCCGGCTGCACCAGAATATCACCGCAAAAAAAGACAACCTCAGACGAGAAACTGAACCTCAAAAATTATACATCACTGTAGCCATCACCTCTCTCTCACCCTTTGGCCGAAGCACAAAATGAGGCACGTGCAAAGAACATTCATCACTAACCTCTATCGACAACCATGAAAATCCTAGGAGAAGTAAGTAAAGTTTCTTGGTCTGTTGGTCTTAACACAATGATGTTATATAGTTGCATTTTCTAATGGTGCAAGTGGCAGGTACAATATATGGCGTACAGAGATCCCGATGGTACCTGAGAAGTAGAACATGGCTGTTCGGTTGTGGATTGCCGGCGCATTAGATGATTGATGGTTTCCTGCATTGAGGCAATTGTTGCCTTGACTTCACCCATCTCTTTCAGTTGAGTTTCAAGAGAATCAATCTTTTCAGTTAGTGCCTTCTCTTTATTGGACTGCTCACGCAAGGCTAGTGTGTTTGCACGAGTGGCCATCCACCCCATAGCCCTCACTCTACCATGTCGTTGTTTGCCCAGAACTTCTGTAAGGATGTCTATCTCGCCAGTGCTATCTTCTAATGCTGAGGCCTCTTGGAGTCTTTGGATATCATCCTACAGAATCAAAGTTAGTCAATGCTCATGCTAAAGCTATCTTACTGAGGAATTAACAAACACACGTCATAAACCAGGTAACTTACAATTTTACTACGTGCTTGTGGAAGAAAGCCACCTCCATTTTTCTCATTACGTCTACGAGACTCGATCCACATGGTTGCTTGAGTAGGTTTTACCTTATGCTTCTTAACCTTTCAAACACACAATGTATACAATGCCAACATAAAATTATGTCACTAAATAGCTGCCAATGCTAAAATTAAGAAACCTTACATGTTTATGTGTCTTTCTTGCAGAAGATGTGCGGCCTAAGCAATGTGGGTACTTTAGAGACAATGCATTATTGCGGTTAACCTTGGCTTCTTTCTGTGATACAAAAAGGTCAATACATTTTACAAAGTATAATAACTATACTTAGAAGATAAAACTACTGAGTTTAGGGTACTTGAACTGCTTCATCTTGCCAATATGTCACCAGGGTGTTCCATTGAGCCTTGTCAACCCTAGTATCTTGTGCAATATTCCTTAAGGTTGCAGGAATGTCATTTGCATCAAAGTACTCTTGTTTCAGGGTACATTTCCATTCTCTCCACTTTTTGTTGAGGTTGGTCATTATAGCCTCTTTTGCATATGGATGATCAGTTATAAATCGTTTCTACAAAAACAAGCAGTTTGAAAGTAGTAAGCTCAAAAGAGTTGTAACAAGTATACTATAACACTCATTTATACCTCAATTTCTGCCCAAGCTGCGTCTTTGTCCTTCTGTGGAACTGTGTCCCAGTTGGTGTAGTTTATTGGTAAGAGGTTTGGCACACGTACCACGCACCCAATAAAAGAACTTAGCTCCTTATGTGCCCCAGTGACATAGCATCCCCGCTCGTCATACCCTACATGTACACGCGTCTCTCGTGCCCATGTTTTCGGGCACATTGTAGGACCACGTTTCTTCAAAGACCTAGTACCTAAAGCAAAGCATGGTATCTTTGGGCATAAAACACTAATCCATGGGGTCATACCTCTATATTCAGGAATAAAGCAGACTAACTAAGGCGAATTGATGATTAAAAAAACACATCAAGGAGACTTATAGTACATATATGCATAACTTGTACAACTGTTTGTGGATGTCGGATGCCGAATAATAAAGTAATTACCTGCTGCGGATGCCAAATGGTCATCTTGTGACCCTTCAATTTGTTCAGCCGTCTCGGGAATGGCGTCCTCAGCAGGAATCTCAACAGTTGGCTCGGTAGTCATCTCAGCCTCACGCCTTTCATCAATGTCATTAAGTGAAAACCGTGGTGGTGGCCTCTGGATCCTGCCCTTGCGGCCTTGTACCCGACGTGGATAAACCATGGAGGAACTGTAAAATAGAACAAAAAACAGATCTAACAGTTTGTTATGCTCTACTAGGATAAGGAAGTAGAATCTGAGTTCTAGATCGAATAACAATGAAAACTTAATGCATTATGAAGAAAAAGATTATTGCAAACCAATTTGATGACAAATTTATAGTCTTTGTATGAAAGACAAATAGTAACAATGCTCTGGCCCAAGAACCTCAACAAATTCGTGTTTGTCTCCTGATTTTCTGGCCGGACTCAAGTATACTTTGTGCAATTATAGCACAGAGGAAATTAGAAGAGCAACAAGAAATTTTAGTGAAGATAGTAAGATGAGTGGTGATTTGTACAAGGGGCTGCTTGATGATTTGTACAGGGCTTCACGATCTGCACTATTATATGGTCCCTCCTCATACAAACATAAGCATAACTAGCAGAAATAGTGAGAAGGAACCATTAACTGGTATTTGTCCTGTTAAAAGGTTGTTTGACAGATCACTGGATTCAGCATTCACCAAGGTATACTGTCATTATCAAGAATAGCATGCCAATTAAAAATGTAAGAGGATGAGGAACAACTAGGTACTCACAGAACTTGAAGCGAATCAATAGTAGTTAAAGATCTAGGAATTTCTCCTGTCAAGCTATTGTTGTTGAGCCGCCTATCCTGGCAGAGACAATGGACACCATCATTTCCCAAATACTAATAATGCTAATTCACCCATAAATTTGCTCAGGATACAACTCATCAAAAAATAACTAGTAGATGCTCATAACAATAGGGACACAGTTAAAGAGCCCTGATGCAGTGCCTGAACTCTGTCTGAGTATGCTACATGGACTCTTCAAAATACATGCAGCCATGTTTGACACTGGACACATGGACAAGAATATAGGATATGTGTCCCACGATTAGGAATTTTACAATTTACCCTAGAACTAAACGAATAAAAGCTTATATGAAAATTTTGCCGTGGGCCATGTCATTAGACTTAAAAATTGGAAGAATCTGATGCATAGACATAATTAAACACGACACTTCTACTGAGTCTATGCGACAATATATGACTTGCCTTTCACTATCTAGGACACTAATAAGTAATAAATTCATCTTTGTTAACTCAAATGGCCTAGAGCAGATGTCAACATTGTTGTTTTTCAACTACCAAAGAGGCGCCTGATCTGCTTCGAAGAGAATGAACAGAAAATGTACATCTAACCTGGATTCTCATTCCTAATAAAAAAAAAAGTAGTCTTCTCGCAGTACATTGTAACAAGGAGGAAGCACCCAAGTCACGTGAGTCTCTGTTAAGGTTGCATCAAGCACTGAATTCGCAAACCCAGTTCGAATTCGTGATCAAAAAGTTTATCTAGCATATCGTCGGCAGTAGCGGCTCGCAGTACTCAATTAAAATGCATCGGCAGTCATACTCTCTAATCTATTATGGTTGCATGTGTCTCAAGGTATTCAACTTAAAGGGTGGCATGTGAGCCTTGAAAAACTGCCAGTGGAGTCCAAACATCAAAAGAATCCATTAACAGTTTTGAACTTTTTTAATCTAATAGGGTTTTCCAAGTAAGATTCTCATGCTGGATCAGTTATATGTAGGGTTCAATAATGTTTATGCACTAAGCTAGTACTCCTTTGAAAGTGCACTAATAAGATGGTATTGCACAATTTCCATCTCCTTTTCACTAAAATACAAAGACATGGAACGATAAATAACAAGATAGATGGAGTCATCGTAAATATATGGAGATCATACTAAAGATTTGAACTTCAGTAGATGATGTTGCCAACTTGCCCTGCACCGTGCCTTTGGAGGTACGACTGTAGTTTCAACTTCGCGTCTTGAACATTTTCCCAAGATTACCAAAACTTCGTCATCTTATTTACTCAAATGCATCTGATTTTTCTTAGATAAAGCAAATGGCATAAAGAACTGAACTTAAATTCCTAATAAAGCATAAAACAAAGAAGGAACATTTGTAATAGTTTTTCTTCTTCATATTAGAATAAGGCGCCAAAGGAGGGGCTAATAACATGCAGAAAGGCTAGGGTGCGGGTAAAAGAACCTAGGTTTAAGACGCTCTCCAGAAACCTACCCACAACATAAACCAATTTATTCCAAGTCAATCAATCAGTCTCCTAGAAAGTCCAATAAAAAATCAACAAACTAATCCAGGATGAAAAAGGGAACTCCACGATAAAGGATCCAGAATTGCTTTTTTAACTCCACGACATGTACTTCCACCCCTTTAAAGTACGTTCTATTAACTCCACGACATGTGACTACGAAATCGATGGCAAAGCTTACAGTACTTGGACGACTCCACGAGACCAAAACCGTTTGATCTTTGAAATCAGAATTTATGAAAATTTCTAAACATCATAAAGACAATCAATTGTACATTAATCGTTGCTTGGGTGAAAGAAATAATTACCTCATTAGATGAATCCCAAATTCAATCCTATAGCAAATTGAAGAACCGTTTGAGAGAAGCTTGAGACTTCAAATTTTGAAAAGAGAAGAGGAATTCAGCCAAAAGGACGGATTAATGGAGAGGAGAGGAGAGGAGAGAGAGAGAGAGTCGAACCTGATCGGTGAAGAACCAGAGTCGCGCGGAGAGTCGTGTGAGAGAGACGAGCCAGCAGAGAGTCGTGTTTAGAGAAAGAAAACATAAAAATAAAAGCAAAAATTTCAATATAAACCAACATTTTCTATACCGATGGCTAGCGAGTCGGCTAAAATAATTGGACTGCCGGCGTAGAACGCGTTTTGGCGCTAAGTTTTGGCGCCGATGCCTTGGGGGGAAAATTTGAGCTATGGTACCGCCACATAGGTGACCGCCGGCTTAAAGCGATGCTATAGAGGCTATAGCAACGGCCATCGTGGAGGCGCCGTTGTAGCCCATGTACAGCAACGCCTTCATGTAGCCGCCGGCATAGATCGCCGTGATAGACCATTTTTCTTGTAGTGCAATGTTTGAAGGAATGCTGCCTACTAATGTGTAGGCAGTACGAATATCCAACTTATTACGTACTTTCTCTATCTCAATGAAGGCTTTGGACACGTTCGAATTAGAAATTACAGGCAAAAAGTGTCCTTCAAGGGTTTCCAAATTTCTAATGTTTGCAAGAAAAGAAATGAATTATGCTAAGGAAAAGGATCCCTATCAAGTAGCAGTAACAGCATTGGCATTCTATTATTATTAGAGTTAATTATGCCATTGACCATTGAACTATTAGGCATATTTCATTTTGACCACTGGACTTACAATTGTGTCAAAGTGACCACTGATTTTTAAACTTTGTCCAAATAAGGTCATTCCGTTCAATAGAGCTTATCGGTGTTCTGTTAACTCCCTTTAGTGAGGGGTAACCACGTCATTTTGCCTATTATCTTCCCCTCTTCTTCTCTTATTTCCCTCCATTCTTCTTTCCCTCCATAATTCTTTCCCGCCCAACATCTTATCTCATTTTCCCTCCTCTTCTTCCACATCACAAGACATTCTACTTCTTCTTCCACAGCAAACAAAAAGAAAAAAAAAACCCAATCCACTCCTCCTTCCATGGGTTGCTACTGTCGAAAGAGTCCAATAATTAAGACATCATGGACCCCAAAAAATCCAGGAAGAAGATTCATGGCTTGCGGAGCTGAAAATGAAGATCCATGTGAGTATTTTATTTGGATTGATCCACCCATGTGTGAAAGGGCTGTGCAAGTCATACCTGGACTGATACGAAGGATCAATGGAAATGCTGAGGAGGTTCGAAGGCTTATGGTGCAAATTGAAGGGAAACAAGAGCAATTGGTGACATATGAGAAGAAATTGAGAAGCTATCAATGGAAGGAAAAGATATTGTGGTTTGTCTTGTTGTGCTCATGGGTGTTCTTTGTAATGAACTTCAAATCAAAAAGAACCGCAAACAATAGTTTGCTTTTGGAGATTGGAGAGTTGTGATCTGGGTAACAATTTGTGTCTGGGGACTTGTGTTCTTTGTAATGTTAGTGTTTTTAATGTAATGTAATGGAAAGGGCTGTGCATGTAATGGATGCTAGAGTGTGATCTGCTTAACAGTTTGTTTGTGCTTGATTGGGATGTAATGGAAAAACATGTAATGGAAGCAGCTGTAATGGAAAGAATATAATGGAAGCAGCTGTAATGTATGAATATTGTTGACTATAATTGCTTCTGTTTCAAAATGGCATTTGTCAATGCTTCTTTACCAACATAACATCAATATTATTCTAAGGATAAATCTGCCTACCTACAGCTATAAAACAAAAGGCTGTAGAATGATATGTCCATAAAAGCTATAAGTTATCCACAGAAGACTCCATCTATCCCAACATGCTTCCTAAATCAAAAACCCACAGCTAAAGCAACAAGCTGTTTGTATCAACATAATGTTCACAAGAGCTATCCACAAAAGGCTTTAGTCTTCCCATGTACACAAGTTATCTCCTAACTGATTGTCTTGTTGTAGGTCTTGCTCCTTGGCTTGAAGTTGCTGTACTTGCACCTCATGTTGCACATTGTTGGCCAGAAGTTGCATTGTTTCTCCTCACCTGTAAATCATAAAATAACTAAGGAATAAGTAATTCACATACAAAATATAGATGGCTAATAAGAAATAGGTTCAAACTCACTGGATATTTCTTCCTTCCAGCTTCAGGTTGTAGCCAACCTTTGGGGTTTCGATCTGTCACCTTCTTCTTCTTAGGCTGGAATCTCTTTTCACTGCCTTGTGTAGTGCATCCTGCCTTCCCAGTGTTATGACCACCTGTAGCTGTCACCTTCCCCATGACCTTGCCCCGACCTCGATTCCCCTTCTTAGGTTCTCTTGTCTTTGGTTGACACCCTTGCCCCCTGCAACCCCTGCTGTTGTGCCCAGCATTGCCACATTTGCTACAGGTGATAACTATTCCCTTTCTTCCTACTTTTCCAGCCCCATCAGGTAGACCCCTCTTAGGCTGTGTGACCTCATCTCAATCCTTCCTTCTTAGCTTCTTAGGCCTACCAGGTTGCTTATGATATATAGGTGGAAGAATGGTCCCTTTATTTGTTGGTTCCCTAAGGTTGGGACCACTAAGGGGGTTCACTAAGTAGTCATAGACTTTCTTAAAAGTTTCAACCCTAAAACACTCATCAACCCACTGCTCAGGTTCACCCCCATTCCCTCCATTAGCCATGTCATTGTAAATTGCTAAAATTGCATGTGCACATGGAATTCCACATAAATCCCATTTTCTGCAGCTGCAAGTCTTGTTGTGCAGGTCAACCACATAACCTTCCCCACTTGCAGCCCTCACACTATATAGACTGCCACAATTCCAAGCACAATTATAGTGGCAGGACTTCAACTTCAACTTCTCTAACTTAGCCTGAATCTTGGGACACAACAAACCATCCCACTTTTCCATCTCTTTTCTTTTCTTCACAATCCTTTGCATTACTTGATTTTTAATGTTCTCAAGGCATGTAATTATAGGTTTATCCCTAGCACTGACAATGGCCCCATTAAACACCTCACAGTAGTTATTTAGCAATAGATCACACCTGGTATTCAGTGAGAAGTGAGATCTAGACCAATAAAAGGGTGGGATCTTAGCTAAGTATTCATAAGCACCTACAGAGTCTTCTTTTATCTGTTGCATGCATCTGCCAAAGTATATGGCATTGGGAGCCTTTGCAGCATTCCACATGGCATTCTTAAGATCTAAACTCCTAAACTGCTTCTTAAAATTTTTGTACATGTGCATGACACAATACCTCTGTTCACACAGAGGTAGAACTGTTTCTAGTGCTGTCAGCAAACCCTAAAAAAATGATTAAATAAAGTAAACAAGTTAGTGGAAAATATTAAATAGCAAATAAGTTGAGAAAGATAGTTAATGGTTGATTATTACCTTTTGTTGGTCTGAAATGAAAGTCCATTCACTTTGGTCCTCAATCTGTAAGTCTTCTTTTAAAAGGTTGATGAACCATTCCCAAGAGAGCATGTTTTCTGCCTCAACCACTGCCCATGCAAAGGGGTACATGCCATTATCAGGGTCAATACCCACTGCTGTCAACAGTTGTCCTGGGAAAGGACCTTTTAAAAAGCACCCATCAAGCCCCACAATTTTCTTACACCCTGTCTTGAACCCATTCTTCAGAGGGCCCAAACACATGTACAACCTTAAAAACCTAGGGAATTCTTCTCCAACTATTGGCTCACACAGCTTCATAAGTGCAGTGGTCCCTGGATTGCACTTGGTCACCTCATTACAATAGTCCCATAAACCCTTAAATTGCTCCCTATAACTGCCATCAATTATTTCTGCTGCCTTCCTTTTTGCTCTGTAAGCTTTACTTCTAGAAACACCAGCTTCCAAATATGTCCTAATAGTTTCTCTTATTGACTCAAGTGGCCATGTGGGGTTTGATCTGAACTTCTCCAGGTATTTTTGGGATATCCAATCAGCTTTGATATGTTGGTTATAGTATACATGTGGGCAAATGTGCTCTTTATGATATGTCTTAACAATTAAGCTATCTTTCTCAGCAAGCTTGGAAGCATATAAAACCCACTCACACTGTGGACTCCCATAACACTTTGCTCTAACCCTTTCTTTTTCATTTGTGTACAATTTTATGTTTCTTCTAGTCAGGATTGCATGTTCTCTGATAGCTTGCTTCAAGACACCTGCATTAGCAAACAACTGACCTACACTAAATTTGGGCCTGCTCATGTCTACTTCAGGGTTAAACTGAACACAACTCCTCTTATCTTTGTCAACTTCATCCTCAGACATACTTGTCAAACTCCTTAGTTCATCAGAGTCATCATAATCTGATGTCCTTTCTTGTTCCTCAGATTGTAGTACTGCTTGATCCCTGATGGCCATGTCATTCCAATCTTCACCTACATCTACATTTGCATGGTAAAGATCTATATCTTCCTCAACCTCATACTCACTATCATATAAATCATTAGGAGGGCAGTACTGTGAGTCATCTGAGTCACTATCATGCTCACTCTCATTCTCATGCCCACTCCCAATCTGATCAGTGTTCACATGCTCACTCTCATTCCCATGCCCACTCCCAATCTGATCAGTGTTCACATGCTCACTCTTATTCCCATGCCCACTCCCAATCTGATCAGTGTTTACATGCCCACTCTCATTCTGATCAGTGTTCACATGCTCACTCCCATTCCCATGCCCACTCCCAATCTGATCAGTGTTTACATGCTCATGCTCTGAGTTGCTGTTAACAGTGTGTAACTCTTGCTCATTGGGATGTTCATTTTCACATGGGGGAAGAAGAAGCTGGGTAAACTTATTGTTCTCATAGTATGATGCATCCAGGTCATCCTGAGTACCTAATGGATGTTCATCACATAAATCAATCTCCTCAATTACAACTGATGAACCAGTTACAGGTGGAGGTACAAAATACTCCTCCACTGATGCACTTCCATGCTCAACATAGAATTCTACAACATTAACCTTTTTCTCAGTTATAACTCTTATTAGTTCCCTGATATCATCATCACCCCCTAGACCCCTCAACCCATTGTCAAGGCTCATCCCAGGAACCCTGTAATAATAAAACATCACCTCATGCCCATAACCGAACTCCTTTAACATTTCATCCACTTCATGCATTGACATCTTATCACACTCACAGTAATCGAAATAATTAACAAGGCCATCAATGTAGTGCCTCTTTGGCATGTAAACAAACTCTCCACCATTGTGCAACTCAACTGTAAAGAAGTCTACTGACGTTCCTGTTTATAAGATATTTACTAATTAATACTCCAATTTCACGTTATAAAGTGCATATTATAGTAATTTCGAACAGCAAATTTCTATTCCCAAGCCCATAAACAAATAAGAAAAAATTGAATTTAATTAACATAACAGCATGCATGCATTCTATATAAAAATTACTTCTAAGTATGTGTAAACAACATTATTTGTGAATCTGTATAAACAATATTATTTGGGAATCTGTGTAAACAACATTATTTCATGGATCATGATTGTGTGGGTGGCTACATCAGGATTCGTGTCGATTTAAAAAACATATCACTAAATCTAAAAAATGTATAGAAAAACTTACCGTAAAGATCGTGTGTTTCAAGGTGGGTACCCTCTTCTCTAAGAACCCACGCCATTGCAATCTTTTATCTCCGTGGACTTTACTTGATTCGAGTAAAGGAAACGACGATCTCCCTCTGAAAATCAAAGAAGATGGAAAGACAGAGAAAGAGGAGACGATGTGTGTCTCTGTAGAAACGAACAACAGGTAGAGTGACGAATTGATCGTTCTTCAAGTAAAGGAATAACGATCTCCCTCTGAAAATCGAAGAAGATGGAAGGACAGAGAAAGAGGAGACGATATGTCTCTCTGACGAAACGACGGACAGGTAGAGTGACGACTTTACCCTTCAAATTTGAAACTTAACGGATTTGTTCTTGACGGAACCTAACAGATGGACTTATTTGGACAAAATTTAAAAATCAGTGGTCACTTTGACACAATTTTAAGTTCAGTGGTCAAAATGAAATATGCCTAATAGTTCAATGGTCAATGGCGTAATTAACTCTTATTATTACTATCAAGTGACCCCCTTTCTTTAGTTTAAGTAGCCCCTAGTCAGTCACTCCTCAACCGATCCAAGTCACTGTTTGAGGTTCGTTCAGTACGTTAAGAGTTTTTCTCGTCATTTTTCTTGTTTGTGCTCATAATTAACTATGCCAACCAATCATTTGTATATTTTCAAACCAAAATGGCTAAAGTCCTTGGCCTTTCTCATTTTGAACATTGGAATGACCTCTGAAGGTGATAACAATTTATCCCATAACTAGTGAGATTTCATGCACTGGTTTTCAAAACACAATGGTTCTGCAAATGAAACAGAGTCCAGCTATGAAGCCGGATGAGAAGTGAAAGAGAGTCCAGCTATGAAGCTGGATGAGAAACTTATTAATGAAGCCAAAATTCAAACCTGCTGGAAATAATAAAAACATGGAAGAACCTTACAGCATATATGGACACTGGTAGCCTTCCCGGTGTCTTCTGGAGATTTATTACATCATCACATTGCTTATTGTGGTGCACCTCGGATACTTTTATCTGGCAGCTCCTTTAAGATAATTACCTTTGATTTTCTTTAGTGTTGCCAAGACATCTTTCATGTCGGTTCTTTGCTCCGGTGATTCAGCAGCACAGTCCATTGCCAACATCAATATGGATGATACACAGTCCACATCCGCCAATGAATTTGCACTCTCTGCCCCCAACAAATTCCTATCTAGTACCTGAATTACTGCACTTGGAAGCGACTCCTTCACCCAGCACTTTAGGGTCATATGTCCCGCAAACATTTCATCAATGGGCTTCTTCCCAGTAAACGTCTCCATCATAATAATTCCATAGCTGTAAACATCGTAGCTTCTGGATATTGATCCTCCCAACCCATATTCTACATATGATAACATATTAAAAGAATGAAGAGAATAATAAGGAAATACAATAGAGTTGGAAACAGAAGTCTAGTTAGTTTTTCTTTAGGTGGATGAAATTGAAAAGCAATGTGTATCACCTGGTGCTATATATCCAATGGTGCCAAGGGTCATAGTATGTGCCGCCAGCTCTTCCTCATTTAACAGCTTTGTGATTCCAAAGTCACTCAGGTGCCCGATCATATTTTCGTCGAGCAAGATATTGCTAGGTTTCAGGTCACAGTGAACTATAGGTGGTGCACAACCATGATGAAGATAGTCTAAAGCACAAGCCAGATCAATCATAATGTCCAGCCTTTGCAATATAACTAGGACATAACCGTACTGTAAGAATACAACCATTTATATAAGCTCCCATTTGGCATATATTCAATTACTAGAGCTTTGAAATCCGGGTTGGAGCAACTTGTGAGGATTTTGATAAAATTTCTATGACGAACATTGCGGATTATTTCACACTCCATGTGAAAACTTTTAAGTGCTCTTTCTTGTTGCAATCTGAATATCTTTATGGCCACAACCATCCCATCAGAAAGTATCCCTTTGTATATTGATCCAAAACTTCCATTACTGTTGGCTTTCATCAAAACCATCAATTGCTTCTAGTATCTCTTGGTTAGTGAGTCTACGATGTTCTGCCACTGGCTATAGATCAATTTATATGGGAAGTCTCTTGCTCTTTTGGCATCTTATCCACAAAAGTACAAATGTGAAGAGAAGCACAGTCAAAGAAATTATAGATGAAACACATATGATCACTACCTTTTTAAGTGTCTTCAGTCGACCAACATAATTGGTTTTGCATGGATGAACACCAAATTGAGTCACACCACATAAAGCTTCATTTGGCAGGAAAGATTGGCTTGTAAAGTTTCCGAACGGTCCCCCACTTGGGATTTCTCCATGTAAATTATTGTAAGACACATTGAAGTATTTGAGATACAAAAGTTCGTCCAAAGGCTTGGGAATTACGCCCGAGAGGTGGTTGTGAGACAAGTCCAAGATTTCCAGGCTCACTAAAGATTGAAATGTCTCCGGAATAGACCTAATTAAATCATTATGTTCCAAATAAAGTTCGAACAAATACTGCAGATCCCCAATGCTGCCAGGCATATCGCCAGAGAAATTATTATACGACAGATCTAATAGCGTAACTACCTTAAGATTCCTAATTTCAGAAGGTAGACTGCCATGTAAAGAGTTGAAGGATGTATCGAATTTTAGCAGATCCTTGAGGCTTCCAAAGCTTGTTGGTAAACTAGAAGATAATTTGTTGGAACTTAGATAAAGTTCTCTTAGAGAACTGATGTTCCCTAAGCATGCTGGCATCGGAAACAAAAAGTTGGTTGTAACCCAAGGATAAGCCACTCAGATAAGGGAGTTGACAAAGGTCATTTGGAATGGACCCTTGAAGCTTATTATCACTAATGACTATCACTTGAAGCTTCTGCAACCCTTTGATGGTATTTGGAATAGATCCAGTCAAGTCATTTCCAAAGAGACTTAACATAATCAAACCACTCAAGTTACCAATCTCATTAGGAATGGTTCCTCTGATTCTACATCCGTCTGCATAAATCTTTTGGAGAGAAGCGGATAAATTTCCAATAGAAGTTGGAAGGGTGCCAGCAATAGGATTACCGCCAATCGCCAATTCTCTTAGTTTCTTGCAGTTTGTCAACGAAGTGATGAAACTCAATTCTGGAGATGACGGTTCACTAATGAAATTGTTGTCCGACAGATCAAGGACCTCCAGGAGGCCCATATTACCAAGTGAGTTAGGGACTATACCACTGAAATCATTAGCCGTTAGTCCTAGGCCAATGAGTTTTGAAGCATTTGAAATTGAGTCGGGTAAATTTCCTGTCAAGCTATTATTTTCAAAAGAAAGCTCTTTAAGATTGACTAGTTGGTGGCTCGCATACAACGGCAGTGTTCCCGAGAGTTGATTGGATACAACTGACAAGTTTTGCAGTGTAGAAATGTTGAAGATCGTTGCGGGAATAGTACGTGCAAGTTCAAAGTTAACTTAATTATGTAATCTGTTGACCTGTTCGGATGCCATACCATCACAAGGATAAAATGTGATGATCATTCTAGTTAAAACCCAAGTTCAAAGTTAACTTAATTGCATTTTTGTTGATAACTATTATGCTTATTATGCAGCTTTGCACCTTTCCTTTGAGCAAATTATTTATTGAGCTTTCTGAGTTTCAAAGTTATGCAGGATGCCTGATTTAAAGAGAACACAAAATTGCATTTATTTTTTAATTTTATCTGATTTTCTTAAATTAATTTTTTTTAAACATATATTGTCTTATAACCTATTATTCTCACCGAAATAATTACACTAGTTGACATTTTTACTATTACATCATAGTAGGGGTCAGCTAACGGAATTGAATGCATTATTCTAAATTCACATTTGACTAATTGCACCAGATCTTACCTAAGGATAAGGATTGTAATGATATTCGAAGAAAAGTATATTTTACATGAAACTGTAGTTTTGGTTTGCGATTCAGTTTGTATTGATTTTAGCGAGTAAGGAATGGCAGTGCCTTGTGAGAGTCCAATGGACTTGAGGTGCGTCAAACACACCTTACAGGCCCAACTGTAGGTTCGAGTCATGACAAATTTAATACATGTTCTTATCTTAAAAAAACATAACCATAAGTAATTTAATTATCAACGAAGTGTATACACTTGCAAGAACTGTTCATCTTGGTAGGTCCTGATTCCTCCAGGAGTCCCAGATTACCAAATGAGTTAGGGATTAAACGACTGAAATTGTTAGCAAGTAGGTATAGGTGAGTGAGTTTTGACGCATTTGAAATTGAGTCGGGTAAATTTCCGGTCAAGCTATTATTTCCAAGATAAAGCTCTTTAAGATTGGCTAGTTGATGGCTCGCATACAATGGCAGTGTTCCCGAGAGCTGATTGGATATAGCTGACAAGATTTGCAATGTAGATATGTTGATGATCGTTGCGGGAATAATACCTGCAATTTTAAAATTAGCTTAATTACGTAATCTAGTTGACATGTTGGGACGCAGTACCATCGCAAGGATGAAATGTGAGGATCATTGTAGTTGAAACCCAGGCCTAGCTTTAACCACCAGACAAATTGAAAGAGAATACAAAATTGCATATTTGTTGATAACACTTATTCTTATTATGCTGCTTGGAATCTTTTCTTCAAGCAAATTATTTATCAAGCTTTCTGAGTTTCAAATGAATGCAGAAAGCCTTATCAAAAAAGAATACAGAATTGCATTTTGTCATTGAATTTTATCTGATTTTCTTATATATATTTTTTATATATAACCTATTATTCTCACCGAAATAAGTACACTAATTGACACTTTTACTATTACAACATAGTAGGGGTCAGCTAAGGGAATTTAATGCATTGTACTAAAATAACATTTGACTAATTGCACCAGATTTTACCTACGGATCAGAAGGATTATAATGATATTCGGAAAACAAATTCTACATGGAGTTGTAATTTCGATTTTCGGTGCAGTTTGTATTGCTTTTAGCAAGTGAGGCATGGTAGTGCCCTTTGAAAGAGTTCGATTGGCATGCGGCCGGTTAGACACAACTCACGGGTCCAACTGTGGGTTCGGGTTATGACAAATTTTAATAGATGTTCTCTTATTCAAAAAAACATAACCATAAGTAATATAATTATCAACAAAGTGTATACACTTGCAAGAACCTGCATAATGAGTGCCTCTATGCCGTTCATCTTGGTAGGTGGATGCTAGAAAATAACATACACATTTCTATTATGCATTGATGATACTTCAATGAAAAAAAAAATGTCTAAACATTTCATAAAACTACAATCTTTTGTAAATCTAAGTCACAAACTTCATTAATTTCATTCAAGATTTCATGCATCTTATCAGCTCAACATAAGCTTGAGTACTGTGAATTTCTTAAAATCAGTGAGTCTAGCCTCATAGCAGATTTGGCAATCTGAATATATATATATATATATATATATATATATATATATATATGAAAAGATTCTTCATTAGATTGCAATACACAAAAAAGTTGAAAAATGCTAGAAAGGACTAGAAAATCAGATTATTGGTGAAAATTAGAAATATTTTTACCTCGGCGATAGTTTTAGATAGATTGGTATAATCAATTAGCATAGTATTGTACCAAAATGAGATAAATTTTACAATATTTTACGTAGTTATCATTCATACGATTCTAAATTTCTTAATTATTGAGATAATTTGTTCGAGAAATATAAATACCGAGTGATTTTATCATGTACATGTGCATTACCTCAGTCAAACTCATTATCTTGGTTTTATTTTTTTTTCATATTTAAAGTGTAACTATGCTAAAATATATCATTGACAAGAAAATCAAATTGCATCCCAACCCGTACATTTGCACGGGTTCATGTAGCTAGGTGAAAGAGATTATAGAATTGTCTTTTTATTGCTAACAAGTAGGCTTATTATGCTACTTAGCCCCCTGTCTTTGAGCAAAATATTTACTCAGCTCTTTAAATTTCAAAGTTATGCAAGAAGCACAATTTTGAATTTTACGAGTTTGAAAGGTACTTTTTCGGTTGAAAATCTTCCCACGTAGAAGACATGATCTATAAACAATAAAAAGCAGGGGCATAGATGAAATAAACCAGAAAAACTCATTCACAGATTTTTAACCAAACTCGCACCACTGAATCCTATGTCATCACCATCGGCCATACCAAACACCACCACCACCATAACTATCACACCTTCACCATCACCAAACCTCCACTATCCCCTTAACAGTCATCCGGCATCCACTACCATCTAAGCCATTCTGACACTAAAATAGATTGCATCTCATTGTAGTAATAGAGTTTTCATTAGATGAATGAAGACTTACAGCTGGAGCATGAGGTCCAGTAGGAAAATCTACAAATATGTGAAAACAAAGCAAAAGGGGTCTAAACAAGTAGTGGGTTGGGGTCTTTGATGCAGCATCATGTGGTCATTACCACTTGCCATTACCAAGGATTAGTGGCCCAAGTGTACGAGAGGTAATGACTACAAGAGAAGAAATCTAAATAATATAAGATGGAGGGAAATTATTTTGGTGCTGAAAAATGGGAAGAAGCAATATTTGTGGTGGTGGGTTGGTTGGGTTGGTGGCAATGATGTTAGGTGTTGTTGTTGATGGTGGTCGCAGGTTGGAAGGGGTTTAATGGGGGTGGTGATGATGACGGTTTATTCGTAGGGGTGATGGTGGTGGTTACTACTACCGTTAGTGGTTGTGGGTTTGATTGGGCAACAGATGGTGTTGAGTTTGATTGATCGCGGTGGTTACAAACGTGGTAATATAATTGGTCAATCACGTTTGTGGGTGGTGATGAGGTTGGATTGTTCAGGGGTTATGGGTTGTGTATGGGTTGTGATTGGATGGATTTAAATGATGTTTTTTTGGGGGGATGATGGCGTGTGTTTGGTTAACGATGTTTAGGGGTGGTTATGGGGTGTTACGATGATGGGGCGGATTGGGTCAATGGTGTTCAAGGGCGATGGAAGTCGGTACAAGTTATTATAGGGTGAGTTTGGTTAATAGTACTTAAGGGTGTTAATGGGTTGGGCTTGGTTGATGGTGTTTACAGGTGTTGATGGGATTGGTTTGCTTGATGATGTCTATGGATCGTAGTGAATTTGATTGATTGAGGTGACGGTCGTGTTTAGGGGTTTGGTGGATGAAAGAAGCACGACAATGACTGTCGGTTTATTATGACAAGTAATGTTGGTGTTTAACTTTTACTAGATTTAGATTTTGATGTACAAGTTATTAGAGACTAGAGGAAGAACAAAGAAAATTCAAAAGAGGGGAAATTTTTTGGCTAAATTCTTCCGTGTAGGTGCCAGTCTTGAAGTAGTGTGTATTGGAAATAACAAAGAAAGCAAAAAGGCAAGTTGTTATTGATGCTGTCTGTTGGTTTTCCAGTTGAAATACAACTTCTGTAATGCCGAAATACATCGTCTATCATGATGTTCTATCTTATCGTGTAACGAACAAATTTTTGGATCTCGTCTTTGTCTGGTATAATGTAGGTGTTCGAACTATTTTTTTTCCTCATTTTTCTCCATTTCAAATATGCTGCTTTTTCTAAAAAAGTGTTTGGAATTTCCATGCCAATCATAATCGGTGAATGTTCCCACCAACCAATTAGACTTCCATTCAAGGTAGTTTTGATAGGGCATATATGTGGCTCAAAGTCTATCCCAAGGAAGCAGGTATATACATATCAATGAGATGTACTTTGTTGCTACCGGTTATCACTTGGTAGTGAAGGATATTGTTAACGGACTAGGGTGGATGATGCTTTTATATTATTTCCCGTTCCTATTCTTCTTCATGCAATATTCACTTGATACGAATTTGACATATCCTACATGTTTGCTGTTCAGGTCTCCTCCTTGCTGAGGAAGCTGAAGTGCTGAAATGTCTAGTGATCAGCATTTGAAGACAACGTTACAACAAGAAGTCTAGAAGGATTCTTCATAAAGAGGCTGGTGAGCAAATAAGTTTTATATTGAAATATACTTTTAGTAGCTTTGCATTTGTATCCTAATTTACTTTTCCTGTTCATACCGAGGACTCATGTTTGCTTTCTTAATTTCTAAGTTCATTCCTCCTCCCTCTAATTGGTACGTGACTTAGAATGTTAACTTATGCCGATGTGTATATCCAAGATCGATTGTTGCAGACAAACAACGGATGGCTAAGCTGTCTAGATAAGACTCTTAGGTTCTTGTTCCTTTAAACGTACTTTTACAAGAAACTAAGCATCTTTAAGCTATTATATTCTGTTTAGTTTTAGCACCTTGTACACTTGTAGTTTTGGTGCTTGGTAGTTGCAACCTCTGTCAGCAGTAATAAATCAGCAGAAAGCAATATATTTTCAATCTAAGTGTTAACTGATCTGCCTGGTAATGTGCCATCCGTACTGTTCTATTCCTTCAGATTTAGGATATTGTCGATAGGAAACTCTATACTGATATAGGTCAACAAAACATTGAACTTATTAAGTACTTATCGCGAAAGCTCAAGTCTACAGTCTGCAGTACAAGTAGTTTGGGTGCTCTAGCACCAGGCTTCCCCCCCGACCACCTCTCACTCTTTCCACACTCAATGCTTGTCTAAGGTCATCTTTTAGTCCCTCTCCTTAGCAATTACTAGTTGTTACTATCTTCTACTTTCTGGACTTCTAACTGTACCATTTGGGTGTATAGATGCTAGAGGTAGCTGAGTTCTCTGGGCTTTCGATCTGGTGCATGTGTGACCCATGCCAAGAGTGCTATGGAGGCATCTTTCTTCAAAGGTGGTGGCCTGTGGCCACCCAACTTACTCCTAAGGTTCTAACTCCTCACCCTTTAGGAACAAATAATTTCACGTTCATTCCTACTTGGCTTGCTTTATCAGCCCATTGAACTTCTGTTTCTCATGAAATTTAAAGCAACCAATTATCATTTGGTAGCTAGAGCCTGATGCAAAGGCTGCTAAGAGAAGTATTCTATTAATTGAGACCAAATTCTGCCTTCATCGAAGTTTGGAAGTCGTATGTAAGGAAATGGCTATCCCCAGTTGTATGGTCAAGCCACTTGACCAAGAGAAGTATTACGCTTTATTTAGTAAGGAAACTTTGAAACTATACTATCAACTGATCATATAGATTTAAACATTTATGTCAGTAAGCACGATAACTATCTAGTTTCGCACCCATCAAGATCAAGCTGATAGGCTTACGAGATAACGAGACTTTTAGATTCTTCTGTTGTTTGTTTGCTTCGAATCCTGTTATATTCTGTATAGAACAAAGGCAGATTAAAACATATGTAAAGTAAAACAATGTTCTTGTTAGTGTGCACAGGCAGGAATACAGGTATCTACTAATGGTAACAAAGATGGACCAGCTTACCGAAAAGGGAAACAGCGATAACCTAATAAAATAATTAGGTAGTAAATGATCCATATTAGTTGCCCAATAAAGTGGATGTAAAGGGCTTCTAGCCTACTAGTTAAGGAACAGCAGCAGTAGTGGTTTTCTTTGCTTATTGTATCTGGTTGGTTTTGTTTACTCTTGTACTTGATTTTGGTTTCGTATATGGTGGATTGTATCTTGTACATGATTTTGGTTTTGCTAACACCTCCCCCCACCCATAGAACCAGACTCCACCCCTTTTACTTATTTCAAGCTCTTTGTTCTGTAGCACTCCAGTGATGGGTGATGTTCTATCACATTCTATATGACAGTTGTGATGGCGAGGAGCAAGACGCAAGCAATGCGATTGAAGCGTGTTCCCTCGAGTTTTTCGTGGTTCGCAATTGACTGTGGTTGATCTATATGATTCATTAGTGTTTGACTGTTTGGTGGACATTAAGATATTTTAGAGTAGAGCATGGAACTGTACGTTTAAGAATCTTGGTCAGGATGACAATGATTACTCTTATGATGTCTTTTGTAAGTAAGTGGCCAGATTGATGTTTTTCTATGCAATTAGGTGACTCGGGATTGTAACAATCTTATGGTTTAACAAAGTTTATACCAGTGCACCACTGGTATATTTTTCTAACAATTATTTTACACATGTGCCTATGGGTGTACGCGTGGGTACGACAGTATATCCAACGGCATATCCGTCACCAATAGTCTTAAAACCCATTGGCAAAGAGGGTAAAAAGCCTATTGTAAAAGTCTTACAAGCTGTCGATGTAACTGATTTATGCCAAACTCGGCATATGTTTGTCCCTACAGAACCACTGTAGGCTTATTTCTTTGTTACCGTAAGCATATGTCAATGCCATCGAAACAAACACCCACGGCACAGTAGTAGGCATAGGGCTATGCCTACTGTGATTCGCACTTACGCCAATGGTTTCAGTACCGTAGGCATAGTCCGTTTCTCTTGTAGTGATGCTTACGTCTCTTCATCAAATTTAACTTATTGCTAGACTTCTTTTTTATTAGTACCGAACATCATTATGTTAAGAACTTAAGCAAATGACAAATCTCAGTGTCTAGAATATGTAACATAGGTCTAGACAATGTCAGCATATGCAAGTGAAAGGAGATAGGCGAAAACTAGACACAATTCTTCTTATTATACCTGCCAAATGCTCATGATCTTCTTGATTGTTGCTTGCTTGTTCAATATCCGTTGGCAAGGAGCCGCCCGCAACAGTGGCTACCCAATGGTGGTATTGACCTCTTGTTGCTCCTCATAGGCTTGGCATAGTTTTTGCATTCCTTTATGCACTTGCCATTGTGCCTATACTGTATAACAATAGAGACATAATATTATACAAGATGAAAAACAATGAAGACATATTATTGTGACAAGAGAAGTGACCCATAATGTTCATGCATCATAAATTTCTAGTCTCAATGTCTTGTTGAGGAAATCCCAAAAACCAGTTTCTAGAAACTCTCACTTGCGAATTCTCTAATTTCATAAGTAGTAAGATTCAAAAGAAAACATACGAACATTGAATGCTAATAAACTTCTAACTACAAACACCCAATAAAAAGAGAACAAATTACCTGTTACTGAATCAGATCGTCTCAACCTAGCTTTGCCCATAGCATGTTTTCATTCAACTAAAGATCGTCAATTAGATTAAAAACCAAAATAATTAGCTTTGAAAAGTATAGGCAATGATCCATTTAAAGAAACCCTGAATTTTTTAACAATAACGAAAAGGAAATGGGGTGGATGTAACTTAAAACAACATAAAAGGCGTCTTTAGCAACTAATCAACATCGTTGATGAGAATCTGTAGCATTCAAATACTTGTGCTATTTAAGTTTGAAAACAGTTATTTGTTATCCTCCTTCGTGTTCGACAGATTCAATGCACAATAAAAATGAAAATATGATATATTTTACCTGCCAGTTGCCACCGTCCTGGTCTTCATTACATACTAAACACCGGCCAGCCGCGATGTGAGTGCGACAAAATAACATAATAGACCAAAAAGCTAGTGTTTGTGAATATTTAATATGAATTATGTTACATGGACTCTTCGGTTTGCGTGAAGTACCCATGTCGGACACTCGACCCTTGGACATGGGTATGGAATATGTGTCCTACACATCTCATAGGATATGCCATTATGATACTATCTTATAGTCTTTTATTTAGTTCGTTATTGCTTTGAGGCTAGACAAATTGTCAATTAAAACCAAATGCATCAAATAAAACACCTTTTTGCCTTTGAAATAACTAAAAAGCAATAACAAATACGAACATTTTGCCGTGTCCCCGTGTCTTGCGTTTTCTAAATTAGACGAATCCGACACTTGGACACGTATCCGATCTGGACACTGGTGCCGAGTCCATGAAACGTAGCATAATTCCATGTTACGACAGCAATTCTAGATTGACAGCACAATTATACAGAAATGTAAGTATATAATTGCAAAAAATATGGTAATTGTAAGAAGGTTGTGTGACTTCTCATTGCAATGCATCAAAAAATAATTAACACTTCCAAACATCCGCTTAGAAACTTGGTTCACATATTATTGCCAAAGAAAAAGTACAAAAGGAGCTAATATTGGAGATGAAAATTGCTAACCCTGAAATACACTTTTTTAATGGTTTATCAACTGCCTAAAATAGTAAAATACAATGATACACATAACCAATTAAATTGCCAAAAAAATAAAAACCCACCGAAAAATTAAGTGGCTTCTTTCTGTTAAAATAGTGACCTTCCAGTAACCAAAAGATGGAGGTGATGTAATTAACTAATCATGCTTAAATCTATGTGCCTACGAGACAAATCTAATCCAGTAGTATGAAAAGGCACTATTTAGAAACTACCAACTAATCAAATACGTTCCAACTTTCTCCAGAATTGAAGTCCTTGCGTGTTAATCTTTTAATTCCAAAAACATTAGATTGGGGTAACGATGGTTTACGAGATGAAGAGAGAGTGTGTGTGAGAGAGAGAGAGAGAGAGAGGGAGAGAAGTACCTGTGACTGAAATTACAGAGAAGGTAGCGAGAGGACTGAGGCTGATTGTTTGGTCTTCATGGCCGATTGTTTGCGTGAGAGTGGGAGTGAGATGAGAGAGAGGCTGATTGTTGATGAGAGATAGGCCAAACATCATTCACATTTATACTCTCTGTAGCTTGATTTGATTCTGCCATTCAATTGTAAACTTGAACATAGATTCAACCTTTTTTTATGTATCTCACACCTCCGAAATAAATGCAGACAATATCAAGCAATCTCATTTTCCTTCGCATTCTATCTTATTATTCTCTTCCAAGAATTAACTGCAACAAAATTTTAGGCTTAATCTTAAATCTGTACCCTCAAGTTTACCTTTAGTGTAGTTTTAGTATCCAAGTTTGAAGCTACGTCAAAGAAGTACTCAACTTTGAAAAAACGTACCAAATTAATTTCTCGGCTGACAGACGACGGATGCCGTTCGAAAGTCAGAGGGGTAGGACTGTCATTATTAAAAAAGTGGTTTTACTTAAAAAGTTCAGGTACTTATTTGATACGGTTTACTTTTCATAGGTACTCCTTTGGTATGGTTACTTTTACTACTTTTGCTTTTCACAGCCGTTCGATATGGCACTATCTTAATCGTTCAGTTTTTGTATCTTCCTTAATTAATCATTAATAGAACTCTCTCTCTCTCCCTCTCCCTCCCTCTCCCTTTAAGCCACTGTCTCCATGTCATCCTGGAGCAACCGCCGTAATCATTTGTCATCCTCATCGTCCACACCAGCGACCCACCGCCATCACTACAGGTTATGCCACTGCCACCACTTACATCAGTGACCCCTCACCACCAATCTGGCCACTGCCACCTCCCACACCAGTGAATGCACCACCGTCACCACCGATCTAACGACCGCCATTACCTACCGACCTATTTACCACCATCGTCTCTGACCTTCGGCGTCCAAATCAATCTCCAATAACCGTCGGCGCTCACATCCATGACCCAAGACCAAACGTCCCCGGCGTAACCAGCACCACCACAACCTGACATCACCATCACCATAACTCCTACGTAGCGGCATCATCACCCTCGATTGACTGAGCACCAATTTTTAAAAACTGGGGTACTGGTTATAACACGGTGTTTGTGCACAATCTTCTCCTTTCAAGTGACACGATTCTGTAGAATCTGTGGCTTGGTTTCGGGGAGAGTTTGAATGGTACTGATTGAGCTAATTTGGGGATTTAGGAGAACCTTAATGGAGTGAATGCGGGGGAGACCATCACCTACTAATTTAATTCCAAGGTTTATGTATTTTGCTTCAAGCCTCTTACTGTGTGCAATGGTGTTGATAGTGTGAAATGGCCAACAATGCTGGGTTTGTGGCGGCGGTGTTGGGTTTATAACGGCAGTGGCCACACACGGTGTTGGGTTTGTGACGGCAGCGTTGGGTTTGTGATAGCGATGGTGACACGTGGTGGTCGGTAGACATATTTTTTGTTAAAATGCTTTATATAATCGAGTGCTTGGTGGGATAACATGATAAATATAATGGATATAGCTCACTAGACTTACATTGTATGAATTATGTGAAGATTGTTTGAAAACTTGTAGGTTTACACTTGTCATCGATACACTTTTTCTCTTCATGGAGCTATGTTACATATGTTTTAGAGCTTTTGAGGCATATACCATAAGATAAAACTCTAACAAAAACAAGATCTCAAAAATTATGTGATAGTTATGTTTGTTGCTTTTACGAATAAACATGATTTTATATAAAGGTAATCTAACATCATTTTCTGCAAAATGAGTGCATTTATGTGCTTTGCACGTGCTTTCATCCGGTCTACTAAATGATCTTTTCTATATTAAAGATTTTAAGTCCCCTGGTTTCATGGCTTCCCAGCTTTGGTCTTCCATAAATGTTTGGACTTTATGGGCGCACTGATTACCGTCGAAAGTGAATAATACTTTTTTAGCCCTTATCCCGAAAACTCCTTGTCCAGAAATTGCTGTTGATTTTAATCCTATCAGCCTTTGCAATGTGATTTACAAAATCATAGTTAAAGTGCTAGTTCATCGGTTGTCTCTGTGTTGATTTCTCTTATCTCTCCATATCAAAATGCCTTCATTTTGGGGCGAACTCTTTCCGACAAATTTAATCTCAACCCAGAAACTTACTCATTATGCCTACCAAAAAAGGGGGGCAAAGGGATCATTATTGCTCTCAAACTGGACATGAGGAAAGCCTTTGATAGGTTATGTTGGGACATCTTGGACCAAGTCCTGTTTTTTACCACAAATGTGGTTTCCGCCAAGGAGACTCTCTCTCCCTTCTCCTTTTTATCCTTTTCTCAAAAGTACTCTCTGCATTGCTTACTCAAGCTAAGAATGCGGGTTTGATCACTGGCATTAAGATAGGCAGGTTATCTCTAGCTATTTCATACCTCATGTATGCCGATGATGTCTTTTTGTTCCTTTCTCTCCAAAAAGGCATTTTCAATAATTTTTCAAAACTTCAAGCTATCCTAGATCACTACTGCCAAATCTCCGGTCAATAAATTAATTGGCACAAATTTGGGCTCAATATAAGACCTAATGCCTCGCCTACAGTTCAGGATCATTGAAATTTCCCTTGCTTTTTCATCTAAGCCAACCTCTGGTAAATATTTGGAAATTCAGTTAGATTTGACATCTAATAAAAAAAGGATATTTGCTAAGCTTGTTTAGAGAGTTCAAGATCGATGTGCACACTGGTTAGGTTTACTTCTCAATAAAGCAGGTCGTACTACGTTAACTTAATTCGTTTTGTCATCTCTCCTAATTCAAAATATGTTAGTGTACAAATTTCCTATCAATGTGTGTAAACAATTAGATCATATCTTGGCAAGATTTTGGTGGTCGGGTGAGGCTTCCCATGAATCTACTCATTGGATATCCTGGACGGTTTTTTGTCTCCCTAAACATCATGGAGGTTTAGGCTTTCATGATTTGCGATCTTTCAATGAAGCGTTATTAGCAAAACAAGCTTGAAAATTTTGGTCATTACCACCGAGTTTACTTGTTCGGATACTTAAAGGTCGTTACTTTAAGCAACAAGTGTTTCTTTAGGTAAAGAATAGTAGTAACAACTCGTGGGTTTGGAAGAGTATATTAATTGGACGAAGAGTCCTAACACAACGTCTTCAATGAATTAAGGATGGTAGATCTATTTCTGTCTGGATGGATTGGTTTCGAACTCCTATTACTTTCCGTTGGTGTGTAGCTTATTTAATCTCTCAGCATATTCAAAACTGGGATATGCAAAGAATTCTTTCAGCCTTCCCAGTAGACTTAGCTACTACTATTTTTGGCATCCACCTTTCCCCACAAAATACCACTCATGAAACCTTTTGGGCTTTCTCCAAAGACAAAACCTTCTCAGTTTCGAGTGCTTACAAATTTTGATAAGTCGCTCTCATAGACAGTTGCCGTTTGGACTCAATATTTCCCCTGCTCTATGGCGATGTCTATAAAAATTACCATTTCTGGAGAAAATTAATTTTTTTTCCTTTGGCAGTTTCTTCACAAAAGATTACCTCTTCATACTGAACTCTTCAAAAGAAACTGCCTTAGTTTTGATTCTTGTCCTCTTTGTTTAAATGCTTCCGAAACCCATGAATACTTATTTTCGGAATGCCCTTTGGTTAGAGAAGTCTGGACTCTTCCTCGTGGTCCAGCCTTCTCACTTTCGGATTTTGATTCTTCAAGTACCTGGTTCTGTTCGTGGTTGAGTAAGTGAGTTTCTCGTAAACTTTTTGATTTCAGTTGTATTATCCAAATTTCCTACTTACTCTGGAATATTTGTATTGGAAAAAATGATTTCGTATTCCAAGCAAAACCTTTTAAGCTTTTACAGAAATCGAACACTACGGTTTCTCAACTTCACCGGTTCAATATTTATCAAAAAAGGTTTCGATGGTTATTCAAACCTCTCCACCCAACTCTCGTTATTTAGAACCATTACATTCCTTGTTTACACATTTTTATCCTCCACTTTATCCTTTATACTACCCGGATCAGTGTTTTCGTTATACAAGAAATGCTTCGATCTCGTGTGATGTAGTGATTACTAACTGCCAAGTAGATCATCGGTTCGACATAGGTTTGGTTTTGTTTAACTTTCACCGGGTCCAATTGGTTCACTTGTTACCTCCTTTACACAACAGAACCTAAGTCTGCTAGATGAATTTGTTATTGCATTGCCTCTCTAGTGGCTATTTAAATTATGTTGTCTGCACTATATCGTTTTAATTGCTACATCGAACATGTTTACACAGCTCCAATGCAGTGATTCTGCACTTCAAGCTAATGTAATTAAGTATGTACAGACTCGTTATAGTTTGTCCGATATTACTTTTAGCTGCAAATTCTTGCATTCAGTGCATATCGCGAGGGGTACAGATCAAGTTATGGCTTTAGCTTCTGTTCTGGCTACTTTTGGGTTGCGTCATAGGGACGAATTTTAGCAAGAGTGGTTTGATCGAGTATAAGCTGAAGTTTCTCTAGCCTTATCAGTTGCTGAAACTTCGTGAGCTCTCCCTCGTGATTTTTGTAGTCTATTAGCTGCCTATATTGAAATTGTTCTGGCTCAAGTGGTTAGAGCTGTCATCCACTTTTGATTTTGTTTGCATGTTTTTAAACTTTCTTGTAAAGTTTGCACTGTACTTTTTGGTTTTAATGATATGTATATTTCT
Source organism: Escallonia rubra (assembly GCA_033065855.1). Lineage (NCBI taxonomy): Eukaryota > Viridiplantae > Streptophyta > Magnoliopsida > Escalloniales > Escalloniaceae > Escallonia > Escallonia rubra. The sequence continues at coordinate 30,018 of JAVXUO010001700.1, read as the reverse complement.
CAATTACCCCAAAAAAGACTTTTATTTACTCGTATTATGTATTTGTGTAACATGAAGAGCTCAATAAGACGATGTCTTTTAGTGTACAATACAAATATACTATAAGTGTCGCTATTAAGCAACTCGCTGGAATTGTTACGGAGCAAAGTGATGCCAAAATAGTGACATGCATAAAACGTCAAACTTATTTGTGACTCACCGTAAATTTGTTCGTAAATTACGCAACATTACTACAAATACACGTGTCACGTGTTAGAGGGTGCTAAAAATTGCCCTTTTAACACATAAAACGCCCGCTCTTGTTTAATGGTGCTTATTCGACGCGTTTGTGAAAGCGCTTGGAAGTCTAAGGGCGCTTAAGAAAGTCTCCTTCTAGCGTTGCTAATTCGATGTTCCTGTTTTACAGCATTTTAAGTAGCGCTCCTAAATTTAGAGCATTTGTAATGTGTCCCTTTTTTGAGGATTTAAGCGCCTCCTTTTAGAGGTAATTTAAGAACGTCCCTACCCAGGACACGGATCCTCTGCTCTAACCATGAGTTATAGCATGGGTGCTGTGTAAAGAGAGAGAGAGAGAGAGAGAGAGAGAGAGAGAGAGAGAGAGAGAGAGATTCCAGCTGGGAAGAGAGAGAGGGATGTAACCCATGAGTTAAGATTTGGTAACGTGACAAAAGGTGATACATTGGATTTGCGTTGGACGGCTAGGATTAGTCACAGCACTCCTGCTGTAAGCATGGGTTACAGCAGGGGATTCGTCTCCCCCTACCCTAATTGGCTGATCCAGTTGTGCCACTTTTTGTGGATGTTTGATAATCACCCATTTTATAGGGGCTATTTTAAGCCGCTTCATTTTGGCAACATTATTAAAACATACCTTTTTGGAACATTTACTAGTGGATGTTAGCTTCCGTAGGTAAGATTGTAATATTTTCTCATGCCACTGTATTACATGCTCAAATCCCAGAATTATAGAGCCCAACACGAATTCAAAATAAAACTAAGTAATTTGCTACCGAATATCCAACTTATTACGTATCTTCTCTACCTAAATGAAGGCTTTGGACACGTTCGAGTTAGGAATTACAGGCAAAAAGTGTCCTTAAAGAGTTTCCAAATTTCTAATGTTTTGCAAGCAAAGAAATGAATGATGCTAATAAAAAAGATTTTTATCCAGTAGTAGTAACAGCATTGGCATTCTATTACTATTACTATCAAGTGACCCCCTTTCTTTAGTTTAAGTAAACCCTAGTCAGTCACTCCTTAAGCGATCCAAGTCGCTGTTTGAGTTTCGCTCGGTACGTTATCAAATCTTAAGAGTTTTTCTTGTCATTTTTTTTGTTTGTGCTCATAATTGACTATGCCAACCAATCATTGTATATTTTCAAACAAAATGGCTAAAGTCCTTGGCCTTTCTCATTTTGAATATTGGAATGACCTCTGAAGGTGATAACAATTTATCCCATAACTAGTGATACTTCATGCACTGGTTTTCAAAACACAATGGTTCTGCAAATGAAACAGAGTCCAGCTATGAAGCTGAATGAGAAGTGAAACAGAGTCCAGCTATGAAGCTGGATGAGAAACTTATAAATGAAGCCAAAATTCAAACCTGCTGGAAATAAAACATGGAAGAACCTTACATCATATGATTATATGGACACTGGTAGCCTTCCTGGTGTCTTCTGGAGATTTATTACATTATCACATTGCTTATTGTGGTGCACCCTTGATACTTTTATCTAGCAGCTCCCTTTAAGATAATTACCTTTGATTTTCTTTAGTGTTGCCAAGACATCTTTCATGTTGATTCTTTGCTCTGGTGATTCAGCAGCACAGTCCACAGCCAACATCAATATGGAGGATACACAGTCCACAACCGCCAATGAATTTTCACCCCCTTGCCTCAGCAAATTCCTATCTATTACCTGAATTACTGCACTTGGAAGCGACTCCTTTACCCAGCACTTGAGGGTCATATGTCCTGCAAACATTTCATCAGTGGGCTTGCTTCTTCCCAGTAAACGTTTCCATCAGCATAATTCCGTAGCTGTAAACATCGCTGCTTCTGGATACTGATCCTCCCAACCCATATTCTACATATGATAACATATCAAAAGAATGAAGAGAATAATAAGGAAATACAATAGAGTTGGAAACAGAAGTCTAGTTAGTTTTTCTTTAAGTGGATGAAATTGAAAAGCAATGTGTATCACCTGGTGCTATATATCCAATGGTGCCAAGGGCCATGGTATGTGCTGCCAGCTCTTCCTCATTTAACAGATTTGTGATTCCAAAGTCACTCAGGTGCCCGATCATATTTTCGTTGAGCAAGATATTGCTAGGCTTCAGGTCACAGTGAACTATAGGTGGTGCACAACCATGATAAAAATAGTCTAATGCACAAGCCAGATCAATCATTATGTCCAACCTTTGCAATATATCTAGGACATAACTGCAAGAATGCAACCATTTCTCTAAGCTCCCATTTGGCATATATTCAAGTATTAAGGCTTTGAAATCAGGGTTGGAGCAACTTGTGACGATTTTGATAAGATTTCTATGGCGAACATTGCGGATTATGTCACATTCCACGTGAAAGCTTTTAAGGGCTCTTTCTTGTTGCAATTTGAATACCTTTATGACCACAATCATCCTATCAGAAAGTACCCCTTTGTATACTGATCCAAAACTTCCATTACCAAGTAAATTGCTTTCATCAAACCCATCAGTTGCTTCTAGTATTTCTTGGTGAGTGATTCTACGATATTCTGCCACCGGCTGTAGATCAATTTCTATGGGAAGTCTCTTGCTCTTTTGGCATCTTATCTACAAAAGTACAAAAGTCAAGAGAAGCACAATCAAAGGAATTACAGATGAAACACATATAATCACAAACCTTTTTAAGTGTCTTCAGTCGACCAACAAAATTGGTTTTGCGTGGACGAACACAAAATTGAGTCGCACCACATAACGCTTCATTTAGTAGGAATGATTCGCTTGTAAAGTTTCCGAACGGTCCCCCATTAGGGATTTCCCCATGTAGTCTGTTGTAAGACACATTGAAGTATTTGAGATATAAGAGTTCATCTAAGGACTTGGGAATTACGCCGGAGAGATTGTTTTGAGACAAGTTAAAGATTTCCAGGGTCGCCAAAGATTGAAATCTCTCCGGAATCATCCCCGTCAAATCATTATGTTCCAAAGAAAGTTCGACCAAATATTGCAAATCTCCAATGCTGCCAGGTATATCGCCAGAGAAATTATTATACGACAGATATCTAATAGCGTAACAACCTTCAAATTCCCAATTTCAGAAGGTAGACTGCCATGTACAGAGTTGAAGGATGCATCGAATATTAGTAGATCCTGAAGGTTTCCTAAGCCTGCTGGTATCCCAGCAGTTAATTTATTAAAACTTAGACAAATATTTCTTAGAGAACTGATGTTCGATAAGCATGCTGGCACCGGACCAGAAAGTTGGTTGTAACTCAAGTCTAAGCCACTCAAATTAGGGAGTTGACAAAGGTCAATTGGAATGGACCCTTGTAGCTTATTATCTTGAACGCCTATCCCTTGAAGCTTCTGCAACCCTTTGATGGTATTCGGAATAGATCCACTCAAGTCATTTCCAACTAGACTTAAAGTATTCAAACTACTCAAGTTACTAATCTCGTTAGGAATGGTTCCTTTGATTCTACATTTGAATGCATAAAACTTTTGGAGAGAAGCGGATAAATTTCCAATAGATACTGGAAGGGTGCCAGCTATAGGATTACGGCTTATCGACAAGACTCTTAGTTTCTTGCAGTTTGTCAATGACGTGATGAAACTCAATTCGGGAGATGATGGTTCATTGATGAAATTGTTGTCCCCCAGTCTAAGGCGCTCCAGGAGTCCCAGATTACCAAGTGAGTTAGGGACTATACCACTGAAATTGTTAGCGATTAGGTCTAGCCTTTCGAGTTTTGAAGCATTTGAAATTGAGTCAGGTAAATTTCCAATCAAGCTATTGCATCCAAGAGAAAGCCCTTTCAGGTTGGCTAGTTGATGGCTCTTATACAATGGTAGTGTTCCCGAGAGTTGATTGGATACAGTTGACAGGATTTGTAGTGTACATATGTTGAAGATCGTTGCCGAAATAGTACCTAGAAGCTCAAAGTTAGCTTGATTATGTAATCTAGTTGACTTGTTAGGAAGTCGTACCATCACAAGGATGAAATGTGATGATCATTTTAGTTAAAATCCATACCTATATTTAACCACAAGACAATTAAAAGAGAATACAAAATTTGCATTTTTATTTATAGCAATTATGCTTATTATTGCTTCGAACCTTTTCTTTGAGCAAATTTTCAAAGTTTTGCAGGAAGCCTTATTAAAAGAGAATACAAAATTTCATTTTGTTTTTGAATTTTATTTGATTTTCTTATATATATATATATATATATATATATATATATATATATATTTACATATATTGTCTTGTAACCTATTATTCTCACCAAAATAATTACACTAATTGACACTTTTACTATTACATCATAGTAGAGGTTAGCAAAGGGAAATGCATTGTTCAAAAATAACTTTAACTAATTGCACCATATTTTTCCTACAAATAAGAAGGATCATAATGATATTTGAAAAGCGGATTTTACATGGAATTGTAGTTTTGGTTTACGGTGCAGTTTGTATTGGTTTTAGTGAGTAAGCCATGCCAGAGCCCTTGTTGAGAGTCCAATGGGCCTACGGCAGGTCAGACATAACTCACGAGCCCAACTGTGAGTTCGAGTCGTGACAAATTTAATACGTGTTCTCTCATCCAAAAAAAACATAACCATAAGTAATGTAATTATCCATGAAGTGTATACACTTGCAAGAACCTCCATAATGAGCGCCTTCATGTTGTTCATCTTGGTAAGTGGATGCTAGAAAATAATATACACACATTTATATTATGCATAAATGATACTTCAATGGAAAACAATTGTTTAAACATTTCATAAAACTACAATCTTCAATAAATCTAAGTCACAAATTTCAGTAATCTCATTCAAGATTTCATGCATCTTATCAACTCAACATAACTTTGAGTGTGAATTTCTCAAAATCAGAGTGAATCTAGCCTCACAGCGTATTGGGTGATCCGAATATGGATATGAAAAGATTCTTCACTAGATTGCAATACACAAAAAAGTTGAACGAAGATAGAAAGGACTAGAAAATCAGCATATTGGTGAAAATTGGAAATATTTTTACCTTGACGATAGTTTTAGATAGATTGGTATAATCGATTAGCATTGGATTGTACCAAAATGAGATAAATTTTTCAATATTCTGCGTAGTTATCATTAATACAATTCTAAATCTCTTAATTAGTGAGATAATTTGTTCAAGAAATATAAATACCTGAGTGATGTCGATTATTATCCTTTATCATGTATATATGCATTACCTCAGTGAAACTCATTCTCTTTGTTAGTTTTTTTTTTTCAAATTTAAAGCGTAACTATGCTAAAATATGTCATTGACATGAAAACCAAATTGCATCCCAAACCATACATTTGCACAGTCCATATATATGTAGCTATGTGAAAGAGATTATAGAATTGCATTGTTATTGCTAACGAGTAGGCTTATTATGCTACTTAGCCCCCTGTCTTTGAACAAAATATTTACTCGGCTCTCTAAGTTTCAAAGTTATGCAGGAAGCATAATTTTGAAATTTATGAGTTTAAAAGGTACTTCTACCAATCTCCATCTCTTTTTTCGGTTAGAAACGCAGACACATAGAACACATGATTTATAAACAATAAAAAGTAGGGGCATAGATGGAATAAACCAGATAACTCATTCACAAATTTTTAACCAAACCCGCGCCACCAAATCCCTTGTCATCACCACCGGCCATACCTTACACAGCCACCATAACTATCACACCATCATCATCACCAAACTTCCACTATCCACTACCATCTAAGCCATACTAACAGGGGACCCGATTGCATCTGATGGTAGTAATACATTCTTCATTAGGTGAATCAAGACATATAGCTAGAGCATGAGGTCCAGTAGGGAAATTTACAAATACGTGAAAAAGAAGCAAAATGGATTAAACAAGTAGTGTTGAGGTCTTTGATCCAGCATTATGTGGTCATTACACTTGCTGCTACCAAAGATAGGTAGCCCAGGTGTAGGAGAGGTGATAACTATGACAGAAGAAATCTAAAAAATGTAAGCGCGGAGGGAAATTATTTTGGTGCTGGAAAATGGGATGATGCAATATTGATGGTGGTGGGTTGGTTGGGTTGGTGGCAATGATGTTAGGTTTTGTTGATGATGGTGGTCGCAGGTGGTAAGGGTTTTAATGGGGGTTGTGACGGTGACGGTTGATTCTTAGGGTGATGGTGGTGGTTACTGCTAGCGTTAGTGGTTGTGGGTTCGACAGGGGCAATAGTTGGTGTTGAGTTTGATTGATCGTGGTGGTTACAAACGTGGTAATATGATTGGTCAATCACGTTTGTGGGTGATGATGGGGTAGGATTGTTCAAGGGTGATGGGGGTGTGTATAGGTTTTGATTGGATGGATTTAAATGATGGTTTTTTGGGGGGTGATGGCGCGTGTTTGGTTGACGATATTTAGGGGTGGTTATAGGGTGCGTAAAGGTATGGTGATGGTGTGGATTGGGTCGATGGTGTTTAGGGATGGTCACGGGGTATGTACAGGTTGTTATGGGGTGGATTTGGTTGATGGTACTTTTGGGTGTTAATGGGTTGAGCTTGGTTGGTGGTGTTTACTGGTACTGATGGGGTTGGTATGGGTTTGGTTGATGGTGTCTATGGATCGTAATGGGTTTGATTGATTGTGGTGATGGTCGTGTTTAGGAGTTTCGTGGATGACGGGAGCATGTCAATGACTCGCGGTTTATTATGATTAGTAATGTGGTGTTTAATTTTCACTAGATTCAATGTACAAGTTATTAGAGAGGAGAAGAAAAACAAAGAAAATTCGAAAGAGGGGAAAATTTTGGCCAAATTTTTTTTTAGTATGCTTCTACTTATGCCATTTGTATTTCATCACATGTAAAGCAAAAGGCTATTTTTGACTGTTAAATGGACAAAATACTGGCAGAAGTACTTCTTAAATTGGTAAAACTTGAAAAAGGGCTTGCTAAATAACTTTAAAATATAGAGCACTTGATAACTACTTAACTTGAAGAACAGGAGTGAAATAGCATGATAAGCCTAACAAGTATACTATGCTGCATTTCTCTTTTGGTGGATTTGTTGCTAACTACGTTTAGTAAGTAGCGGTAGATTTTGTGTACACTTTTGAAAGAGTCATTAGTCATTATTCAGCACCTTGCAGCCATACGTTGCTTATTGTTCCATAGTAATAAGTCAACAAATTAATTCTAAAATTTGCATAAAATGGTCAAGATACAGATATCAAAGTAAAGCTTTTATATAAAAAAAGATTTTATCCTATGTGTCTAATTTACAGTTTTTCTTGTATCTTCGACAATTATTTTAAGTGTTACGACTTATATGATCGTGGAACAACAAAAGTTGTAGCATATCCATACCAGTCAAGTGGTTTTGAGAAAGTCGTAGTTGCGTAAGCATAGTTAAATTCCCAATCTCTTTGTTGTCAGACAACTGCAGAATTTGAAGTTTGGAACACCCAGATATACCCGATGGAATTCGGCCGTTAAGATTGTTTCCTTCAAGAAAAATCGTTTGGAGCTCTGGGAGGTGAGTGTACATGTTGGTAGGAAGACTCGCAGATAGATTATCTCCATGAAAATCAACTCTACTAAGTGTCGAGATGTTGTAAATTGTTGATGGAATGGCACCAGTTATTTTGTTATTGCTTATGCTAAACTGCTTCAAGTTTTGAAGATTACCGATGTCCAGTGGAATGTTTCCTTGTAGATGATTATCTTGCAAACTGAAGTACTCAAGCTTTGGTAATTTACATAGAGAAGGGGGGGGGGGGGGGTGCCTGCAAAAAGGGTCAAAAATATAGTGAGCTCGCTATGCCATTTTTATGCCGTAATTATAACCGCCAAATATTGTACAGAAAACAGTTTCCAGTTCTAGATTTGGTAACCAAAATGACAAAAACAGTAGCCTCTTTGAAATCTTGAACCCTGACAGAAATTTCAACATTGGCAACCAAAACCATGCATCTATTAATTGATAACAAAAGAGATGTCACAGTTTATCAAAATGTACAACTACTAAGCATCAAAAAGTGAAAGCTTAAGAGTTATGGGTTTGAGGTTATTTTCCACTCAGCATAAATCTCAGGATTTAAAGACTCAATATGTAAGTCAAGAATCGAATTGTTGAGAATTCTGATCCAAGTAAAAACTGCATTTAAGCTAAAAGAGATTACGAAAAGCTTACATCATACCAATCAAGTCGTTATTACCGAGAAACAACTCCTTAAGCAACTTTAGGTCCCCAATCTCTCGTGGTATCGGTCCAGTGAATTGGTTGAACGATAATGACATCAGCTGAAGTTTTGAACATTTGCCAAGACTCGATGGAATTTGGTCATTTAACTCATTGTCAGATAGGGAAAGTCGTTCTAGATTGAGGAGATTGCCAATCTCTTCCGGAATCCTTCCTTGTAAAGAATTATCACTCAAACTGATTCTCTTAAGCTTTGAGATCTTCCATAATGATGGTGGTATGGTGCCTGTAAAGCTGTTATTTGCAAGGAGGAGGTGTTCAAGGTTAGGCAACTCATCTAGCCATGTTGGAAGCCCTCCGCTGAAGTCGTTGAAATCAAGTTGATTTCTTTGATACGGCGCAAATGAGCCATTTCCTTGGGGATACCGCCAGAGAAGTTGTTCTTGCTGAGGTCAAGAGAAACAAGGAACGAGAGATTTCCCATGCTCGGGGGAATGGTGCCCAGTAGCCCCATATTTGATAGGTTCAAGGAGGCAACTCTTCCGTGCTGATTGCAAATGACTCCGGTCCAGTTGCAAACATGTGTGGTAGAGGAGACCAGCTTGTGGTGATAGAGGCTTTTAAGGAAAGAAGTGCACGTTCATCAGTGGTGGTGTTGGTTACCGCACTTACCGCCGAGAAACACATGATTAGAGCCAAAAATACTGCTGCTGCCATAGCAAATGGGAAGCAGGAAATCTCACCTTAAGGCAGTAAAAGGCATGCCCGGCAAAGCATTCGAAGTTCAGCTATCTTTAATATGAAATATGTTTGACAGGGTCTTGTTCATATCTTTTCTTCACAAAGGCCCAAGACTATGACTCCTGGTAGGCTTGCATATTTATAAACCTTAAACTTCGGTGAAGACATTGACTACCGCATATCTGGCCGCCTATGTAGGAATATAACTCTCCCACTCGGTGGATATATATAAACAAAGACTCCTCAGGCATCTTATGAGGACGTCTTGGGTTGATACTTTGGAACAAGGTTACAAGAATGAACTAACTGTAAAAGAGTCCTTATTTCATGTTCTTGCAACTTGGAAACTCCGACCTTCCCATGATCAAAGGCTCAAAGCACTTTGATCATTTTGAGCCTTTGATCATGGGAATCTTATTCGGAATCCGACCTCGTATATATGTAGGTAAGCACCCCTAATTTTTTCTTTTTAGTTCTATACCTACACTACAAGAAAACAGGCTTTTAGCGACGGGAAAATCCGTCGCTAAAAGCCCAAAATCCGTCGCTAAAAGAATTAGCGACGGATTTACCGTCGCTAAAAATCCCTCGTATAAAAGCCCGTCACTAATAGTTTAGCGACGGAATTTTTAAATCTGTCGCTAAATATGTCATTTTTACCGACGGATTTATTTTTCATTAGCGACGGATATTCCGTCGCTAATTATATTTTTAGAATTTTAATTTATTTTCTTTTTTGTTCAATTAGCGTCGGATTAAATATTTTAGCGACGGAATATTCTGTCGCTAAAAGTATTTTCTATATTTTTGTCTAAAATCTGATTTTTTCAGAAAAAAAACATTGGCGACATAATTTTTATCACAAAATTCTTTACAACATTAATTTCGTCGCTAAAGTGTATATCTAAACAGGCTTATTGATCCATAGAAAAACTTTTAGCGACGGATTTCCGTTGCTAAAAAGTCCATATGTTAAAAAGGACTTTTTTTTTGTTATTTTGTTATACATTAAAACCCACTACAAATAATTAAACAAAAATTAATTCTTTAATACAAATAAGATTTAAATTATATACACCACCAATTAACACTTAATACAATAAATCAGATACTCACTAAATAAAATAGAACAAATCATACAAAACCCAAAAACAAAATTACAAGTTTCCTTGAAACTAAATATAAACTAAATTTGATGCTCCAAAATTCTTCCTCCCTGCAATTGTACACCATATCCGCAGTCGAAACGGAAACAAGCAAGGATGAAATGAACCTAGAAGCTAATCTTTTAAACATTAATCCACCAATACATCCCTTTATATCCAAGCTTCACATTCATATCCTGTACAACCAAATTCAAGCACAAAAATCAAGCCCTTTAGATAACTACAATTAACCCTCCAAAGAACTACAATTGACCCTTTAAGGAACTAATTACCAACCCAGTCACAGAATAAAGAGTAATACCAATTACTAGCAACTGAATTTATCCAATTTCTTACAAAGTTCAGCCCATTTGAACACCAATATTTAAAATTCAGGAAAAGAGAAAAATACAGGCAAAATAAGACATGTACCTAGATAATCCACATCATTTCAGATCTTACCTCAAATTTATATGCAGAATCCCCTGTGTATAATGCATTTCAACAACTCCAGATGCATCACCATCACCTTCCAAGAGATTTCCTCGCATGCATCACCATCACCTTCCAAACTCATCCTACCCCCACGAATTGGTCATTAATCCATTAAAACAAAAACCTAACTTCCCTAAAACACATCCTAACACCATTAAATTACACAATTACATCCGAAATCCTACCTAAACTCACCCACCCGAAACCCATCTACAGTAATTACACATTACCCACATCCGAAACACACATGAACAAGAACACACATACACAATCCCACCAACACACTTTTCATGCACCGAAACTCACTCAACTCCTCGGCAAAACCCATGAATTTACACAATCACTCACACGTAGGTTTTAATCATCTTTAGCGACGGATGTTCCGCCGTTGCTAAATTCCGTCGCTAAAGTACAATAAAAATTACAGATGTAAAGACTTTTCAATAAAAATTACAGATGTAAAAATTACAGTCTAAAGTACAATAAAAATTACGATAACCAAAATGGACATTCAATATCCTTTAAGGGTTCCCTGAATGGTTTAGCCAATTAAGTAGCAACCAAGGGCAGTATTTCCAAGCTCCCCCCTTAATGATCTTATTCACTTAGACTGAGTACTGTTCTCCAGCTCCAAGCACGGATCCACAAGTTAAAAGCGAATTCGAGAAAATATAGTATTCAATTGGTAGAAAACTATATTAGCCGGATCAAGGCACAATAAGCAACTAAATCTGGTATTCCAAATCAGCAATTCAAAGGGCATAATAAAATTAACTAATATATAAGCTAACTCATTTGTATTACACAATCAAACTGGTTAAAAAGTGGTAACAATAGAAACTAATAGCACACAGAACTCTGGCTCCTTTTCTCTTGCAAGACACGTGCCAATACAACTAAAACAATACACACAGATAACCAGAGATAACAAAACATCATGTCACACGTAGTGGCTGCTCGTAATATAATAGATGGCAGATAAACAGAGAAAACAGCCCAAATAATCATCATTAAAATATCAAACATTAACATTCAAGTCTGCAATAAGCAAGTCCTAGGTACTTTTACCTTTGACAAATTGCAAAGCAATGACTGCACATGGTTTCGTGATATCGAGTCGCCAATCAATGCCCATGCTTTATTCCTCATCAACTCAAGAAACCTCTTTGCGTTGAATTGAGGCAGTTCGCAATCTCGTGGTTTCCACTTCCAGTAAAGATACTGCGTATCAGGCCTGCCATTCGTCACACAATTTTGATGATGTTCTATTAGGTGGCAGCTCTCATTGGTGTAAACAGGACCAGCAGGGTTCCAGATCCAATCCCCAGTAAAAAGATCACACTTTTCTGCATTTATAGTTGATAAGGATATAAACCAACTCTCATTTAATGAAAAACCAAATCTACAGCATAAAGATCACACTTTTCTCCACTGTAATCCGTAAGTTTATTAAAATAAACTTTCAGTTATAAAAAAATCAATGTCACACAAGAACCATGTATTTGAAGTCCCGTAAACGGCCTACACATTTAAAGTAATTAACAGTAGATCCATCAAAAGTAATTGGTGCTACTGAAAAACAAGATATAATCACGAATCGTAGCATACATGACCCAAGAATCTTTAACAACTTCAGATGTGGAGGATCTGAAACTACAATAGATCAGCAGTGCCCAGTCCATTCCTCAATAATTTGCTATCATTACCTTCAATGCTGATTTCAATTTGAAATGCATGCAAGTTCCTTAGAGAAAAGGAAGAGGAATGGAAAACCAAGCTCACGAAGTAATCGAAATTTCCAATACATGCAATTAAATTACACAATTACATCTGAAATCCTACCTAAACTCACCCACCCGAAACCCATCTACAGTAATTACACATTACCCACATCCGAAACACACATGAACAAGAACACACACACACAATCCCACCAACACACTTTTCATGCACCGAAACCCACTCAACTCCTCGGCAAAACCCATGAATTTACACAATCATTCACACGTATCCTCACCTACGACCTCGGCAGCCATGGAAGCACACACATCTCACTGACACACACTAAAACACACACTAGCATACCCGTAACACACACACCAACTCCATTTCACAGACTGAAATTAAAAAGGAGTGATCACCTTGAGAAGATATCCGAATTTTCCCTTTATTTCTTTCCCTTCTTCCACCCCAACCTGCCGACGACTATTGTGGGGGTGGGGTAGCAGGGTGGGGATGGCGGGGTGGGGGAGGCAAGGTGGGGCAGCGGGTGGAGGCGGGATGGCGTGGGAGGTGGGCGACGAAGGTGGGGCAGCGGGTGGAGGCGGGATGGTGTGGGAGGTGGGCGGCGTAAGTCGGTGTGGGTGAGAGAGAGAGAGAGAGAGAGAGGAGCAAGAACGGCGAGGAGAATGAGAAACAGAAAGAGGAAGAGAAAGAAGGGTTTGTAGGTTTTTAATCATCTTTAGCGACGGATGTTCCGCCGTCGCTAAATTCGTCGCTAAAGTACAATAAAAATTACAGATGTAAAGACTTTTAGCGACGGATACAATCCGTCGGTAAAAGTCCGTCGCTGAAACCCTTTTTATTTTAATTTTTTGAAAAAAAACTCTTAAATAACATTTAGTGACGGATTTTCCGTTGGTAAAAGTCCGTCGGTAAAAATCCGTCGCTAAAAATATTTGCCGACGGAACATTTCGTCGAATAAGATATTTAGCGACGGACTTTTACCGACGGTCAAATCCGTCGCTAAAAGTCATTTTTAGCGACAGAATAAAATCCGTCGCTAAAAGTTCATTTTCTTGTAGTGCTATTTCTGATTTTTTTTTTTTGGGGGGGTGGGGGGGGGCGTGGTTGCAGAAATCTTATGGCGTGAGTCTGAAAGTGAACAATTAATTTTCGCTGAGAAAATTAGTGGGTCAATTAGTACCAGACATTGCTTCTAGCAATATCAAAGAGTTGATTGACCACCTTGACATAAGGGTAGATCCGCTCATGTGTTAGGCATGAATTACATCGAACTGGCTTTGGTACTTACTATCGGTCCTTAACTGCCACCATCAAGCATTTGGTTTAGCGGCCAAACTGTATTTTCCTATTTCCATTAAGCGTCTCGATTGGTTAGCGGCCAAAAGAGAATCCAACCCATCAACTGCTACCATGAAACAGAACAACCTTGTTCCATTGGCAGTCTCCCCCTGCCACCTTCTTCCCTATACGAAAGGATCACCACCTTTCTGCATCTCTTTCAATCCAATTGGTAGATTAAAATTTGTATGCTCCGGATGCGGACTCCTAGGAAACTTTTGCTTTCCCAATTAAATTATAATAATAACTAGCAGAATATACAACTACTGTTGCTTCAAGATTAGATACAAGCTTAACTCGAATTTTCTTGAGCTTTTCCAGTACGCCGTTCGTGTTGATCCTTTGGTCAGTGATTCAGGACACACACCAATGATAATACCACAATTGAAGATACACACTCCAGCTTTGCTGAGTAATGCTCTCCCTCTTGCCCTAGCAAATTGGCATCTATAACCTCCGTTGTCATCGTATTAGGCCGCGTCTCCTTCAATTTACCCGACACTTTAGGCTCAAGCAAACCGATTCATGAAATGTTAAATACAAGATCTGGATGAACAATAATTGAGATAAATCAGGTAGGCAACCTGTTATAAGAAAATTGATTTGAAAAGATATTTGCATCACCTGGATTGAGTAGGCAGGGGATTGGGCGCATGGTCTGCTAATGTGTACATCATTGATTGATTGAGTAGGATTATTAGCAGCAACATGAGTGAAGCTTCTTTTTACCAATCTATTGTCCTTCAACCGGTGGAAATGTGGAACGCCAAATTACTTGGATTAGTTGCTGGTTTACCCAATTAGCATGAGTTTCAATAAGAAAGACATTGATCAGCCTATGGCCACAAAAAACCACAAAGTAGACAAACTCAGTTGGACATTTTGTCAAACACCTTTAAGGCATTAAGTTTACAAGCCCGTATACAAACTCTAACAATTGTTTACGGCAATCTCAAAAAACCTAGCACGCAACCGGTTCTCAACATGATAAATCATTGCAATTTGTTGCAGAGTAGCGTCAATCGCTAGGGTTGCTTTCAGATAATGTGGATAATCCAACATTGCTTGTAGAACCTAGCACCCAACATTGCTTTCAGATAAAGTGGATACACACTCCAAGGCTTATTAGGATGTTCTAGACCTTATGAAGGAAAGTGATGAAAGGAACGTGCTTCACTTTCTAGAAATCCTCTCCTTCTTTCCCTAGCGTCACACGCAGGGGCGGAGCCCAAGCATGACCGGGGGGGCCATGGCACCCCCCCCCCCCACCCCCACCCCCACCCCACCCCACCCTATAGTTTGAGAAATTTTTTTTTGCTGTCTTAAACAATAGATAAATATGTTTAAAATATTTACTAAAATGTCAATATATTATAAATGAATGTATTAGAGTTTCATTTTGTTATGTTATTTACTTTTTTGTGCCTCCAGCCGTTGTAGTCTTTATCTTCTTCATTCTTTTGTCCATCTTCATTTTTTCAAATTATAAATCACCATATTATAAAGAAAACACTAATAGATCAAGGTTAGTTATTATTTTTTTCTTTTTTAGTTTAAATTCTTATAATATGTTATACATGACTATTGTCATCGTACAATCGGTAATCGCACTAGTAATACATATATACAATAAGAGTTAAGTTTAATTCATCCAAGATTAATAGTTTGTTGTTGACTAACTTTATCAAGTTAAATAAATCACTATAAATAGTGATATTATATGATTATTAGTCAAATTGAGCAAATGGGGGCTCTAGAAAGCCCGTTTTATGAGATAATTTCTGGTAGTAGATCCATAATCAAAAATTTATTTTACATTTAACGTATTCAATCGTAACGCAAATTCTTTTATGTTAGGCGTCAATTTTTTTTATGACTTTTGGGTCCCCCCGGTTAACTTCCTGATCCGCCCCTGGTCACACGAACCCTGCTTAACAATGCTTCACTCAAATCTCCAAAAACTCTTGCGTCATACGAACCCTGCTTAACAATGCTGTACTCAAATCTCCAAAAGTTGGTTCATGGAGGATTATGAGAGACTTCAGTCCCTCTGAAATCATCTTTAGTTCATGGCAGAAAGACATGTATAGACCTTAAGCCTGTGAATTGCACCTTCCTCCACTCTCCAATCTTCAAGTTGATGCAGGTTACAAAGTTCAAGAATCTGAAGTTGAGGAAACCCATTGGCAAGGCAAACCATTTCACGTCCAACGTAAGAGAACCCGTCCAGTCTAAGTATCTTCAAGTTTTGTAGCTTTCACGGTGTAGGCATTGGGTCTTGCTTTAACCTTGACGATTCTAAGGTCACCTTACAAAGGTTTGATGGAAGGAACACCGAGGGTCAAGGGTGACAGATTTGGTTCACAACTTCAGCTATGGGTCCTTGTAACTGTAGGTTGCTGAGACGATCACAAGGATAACGTATGCCTTAAATGACTAATTTTTTCTTTCCTTACGATGTCCTTCTCACGTTAAAGTCTTTTTACAAGATTCGGAGTAATTATGGGTGTTTTTTACTTAAATTTTTTTTTTTCCATTAAATACCCTTTTTGAATTAAAAATTTATTAAAAATGCGGGTGTTTTTTTACTTCTCATAGGATATCAAAACTCTTTACTTAAAATACCCTTTAAAAAAAAAGCAGAGACTACAGTTTTCGTAAAATTGGGGTTTTTCAATATTTCTATCAAAACCTACCACCTCCATCCACATCAAAATTATACTACCTTAAAGCTACTACATCTTTCCATCAAATTCAAAAAAGAAACTTGCAGAGAGTAGAGTTTTCTATAGTCTTTTGGGAAAAATCTAATATACCTATACTAAATTGAATTTTTTGTCAGAAATTCAATCTTTTTAAAAATTTACATTTCAATTGTATATTGACACATATTCTACATATTTGAATTATTGTTTATGTATATAGATTTCAATACAAGCCTATTAGTACATTGAAGCTATTATAAAACCTGAAGTTTAATTCTAGATATTGAATATAGACATATTGGTGTAAAGAAGGTATCATAAAATTGGAGTTTTTTTTAAGATTTTCTAGATGCATTTGTAATCGTGACTGCAGTTAAATGACTAATTATTATTTTTATCTTAAGATGCTCTTTCTAAATTAAATCTTCATAAAAGATTAGTGCTCATTAGGGGTATTTTTCAGTTAGAATTGTTTTCCATTAAATACTCATATTGAATTAGAGTGTTATTTTGACTTCTCTTACGATATCAAGCATCTTCCAATAAGATATCCTTATTGGAATTTATACTTTTGTTAGAATCTAATGATTGTTCTATGAAAATCCTATAAAATTACCCTAAAACTTCTGCATGCTCTCTAATTACTAAAAAAAATTTCAAACAAAACCTATCGCCTTCATTTACGTAAAAAAAAAACTACCGTAGAGCAACTACATTTTTCCATCAAATTCGATCAACAAAAACAAATTGCAGAGAACAAAGATTTCTATATTATTTTAGGAGAAATCTAATATACCTAAACTAAACTGAATTGTTTGAAAGAAACTTAATTTTTTTAATTTTGTATTTTGATGCGTGTACTACAAATTTGAATTATTATGCATGTATATAGATTTCAATACAAATATAATAGTACATTGAAACTACTGTAAACCTGAAGGTATCGTAAAATTGGAGTTTTTAAGAAATTTTTAAATGTATATGTAATTCTAATTGTGGTTAATTGGCTAATCCTTTTTTTCTTTTTTTTCCCCCTTATTATGTCTTTTTGAAGTTGAAGTCTTCATGACGGTAGCGGTGATTGTGGGTGTTTTTTTCACTTAATTTGTTTTCTCATTAAATATGTATTCTGAGTTAGAGTGTTGTTAAAAAATAAGGTGTCTTGTACTTTTTTTTAGGATATCAAGTCTCTTCCCCTGAAATTCCCTTATTGGAATAAATGCTTTAGTTAGAATTATTTTGACCTTTACTTTTAAAAAAGGAAAAAAAATCCGTAAGAAAATCCTATAAAATCATTCTTGAACTCCTACATGCTTTCTGACTACTGAAAAACTTCCTATAAAAACTTACTGCCTCCATTCATATTAAAGCTAAACTACCTTAGAGCTACTACATCTTCTTTATCAAATTCCATTCTATAGCCTTTTAGAATAAATGAAATATAGCTAAAGTACATTAAGCTTTTTTTAGAAACTCAACCTTTCTTTAATTTTGTATTTCATACTTGTAAGTTGATACGAATGCTACAAATTTGCAATATTGTGCATGTATATAGATTTCAATGCAAAAATATCGGTACATTGAAACTCATAAAACTGAAGTTTAATTCCAAATTTTGAATATGAACATATTATTGTAATAAAGCTATCGTTAAACTAGAGCTTTTTAGACACTTTTAAATGCATAAGAATCATTAGATCATATATAAGATTCTGATCTTAAATATAGTTTGAGTTCGTGCAAGTACATGATCCTATATATGTTCGTATTTGAGTTATTGGAATACGCTATTTGTATGACAATATATTCTTCATACTATTATTAATTTTATAGGATCCCCTGTAGTCTGGAATACCATATTCTTGCATGATAACATGTTCTTAATGGCTATTTATCATCGTATATTCCACTATTATAAGTGATAGGATTAGGTGAAACAGAATTAATAAAAATTCTAATTTTTTATTTTAGTTTGAAAACTCTCAAGTTTTGATATGAAACGGATTAAATTAGTAAATATATATTTTTCTTTAAATACTCCTTTTAAGTTCGCTAATGCGTCTTTTAGTAACAAAAGAATATGAATATAAACAAAAAGGGGGAAGATCTGGCACATCATAGAAAATAATTTTAAGAAATTAAATGGCTAAATATTTTTTGTTTAAAAAGATAATACATTGCTAAATATGTTCTTTATTTGTATACAATATTTTTTAAGGTGGATCGGTTGTTGCATCTACTAACTTTTATTGCATATGGCTGCAAATTTTAAAGTTACCAGTGTAGATACAAATCAGAATGTCTACAAGTTCGACTAGGCCTTCTTTTTCTCAACTTTTATGATGAATCTATGTGTTAGTTTGTGTTTGGTAAGATAGTGGGTTGTTATAGTTTTGTTAACTCTCAAAACCTTATGCAATAAGTAATTTTTTTTTTCCTTTTCAATTTGATGATACAAGTCTTTATCCAATAAATGATCTAGATTAGAAATAATTCTTGATGAAACTTTTTTGGGTTTTTACTTATATTATTAATCTAATGCATATGTATAAAAATTAGGTCTTTGAACATTATTGAAATTACTTCATTCATTACCATTATCTCATATCAACTTTATACATTTATTTGGTAGTATACAATTTTTTGGGTTTGAGAGTAAGACTATATTTTGTGCAATGAAATTTCTATACTTTCAAGTATTTGATCAGCAATTAACAACTGATTTACTTAATATGATTTAACTGTAATAGTCATGTTAATTAATTTTAATTGTGCTTTTCACTAAGGTTTATAACGTTTCTTTCGAATCACTATATAACGTACAAAGCACGTGATCCTTAATAGTACAGATAAATACACGAATTGACACCAAAATAATTACACGAATTGACACCTTTACTATTACATCATACTAGGGGTCAGCTAAGGAAATTGAATGCATTGTACTAAAATAACATTTAACTAATTGCACCAGATAAGAAGGATTGTAGTGATATTTTACATGGAATTGTAGTTTGGTTTCCAATGCAACTTGTGTTGGTTTTATAGAGTGAGGCATAACATAGCCCTTGCTGAGAGTCCAATGGACCTGCGGCCGGTCAGACATAACTCATGGGCTCAACTGTTGGTTCGGGTCATGACAAATTTACTACATGTTCTCTTATCTAAAAAAAAAAAACAACAAAAGTAACGTAATTATTAATAGAGTGTATACATTTTAGAACCTCTATAATGAGCGGCTTCATGCGGTTCATCTTGGTAGGTGGATGCTAGAAGATAATACACACATTTATATCATGCATAGAGATTACTTAAATGAAAAGAAACATTTGTTTGAACATTTCACAAATCTGCAATCTCTAGTAAAATTAAGTCACAAATTTCATTAATCGCATTCCAGATTTCATGCATCTCATCAACTCAACATAAGTTTGAGTGTGAATTTCTTAAAATCAGTGTGAATCTAGCCTCATATCATATTAGTTGGTCTGAATATGGATATGAAAAGATTCTTCACTAGATTGCAATACACAAAAAAGTTGAATGAGGATAGAAAGGACTAGAAAATCAGCATGTTGGTGAAAATTAGAAATATTTTTACCGTGACGATTGTTTTAGATAGATTTTTATAATCAATTAGCAAGGTGTTGCACCAAAATGAGATACATTCTTCAATATATTAAGTAGTTATCATTAATATGATTGTAAATGTCTTACTTAGTGAGATACTTTGTTCAAGAAATATAAATATCCAAGTGATGTCGATCACTATCCTTTATTATGTTTTATATGATCACTATCCTTTATTATGTTTTATATGCTTTACCTCAATGAAACTCATTCTCTCGTTTGCTTTTTTTTTTTTTTTTCAAATTTATAGCATAACTATGTTGCAATATATCATTGACGAGAAAATCAAATTGCATCCCAACCCGTCCATGTAGTTAGGTGAAAGAGATTATAGAATTGCATTTTTTTGTTGTTAACAAGTAGGCTTATTATGCTACTTTGTCCCCTGTTTTTGAGCAAAATATTTACTCAGCTCTCTAACTTACAAAGTAATGCAGGAAGCACAATTTTGAATTTTACGAGTTTGAGATGTACTTCTACCAAGCTCTCTCTCGTTTTTAGGTTGAAAACTCTAGAATTGAACGATAGTACACTTTATAAAGATGCTTGAGAGTTACAGTTACTAGATTTGTTGTCAAGGAATTGAGTTTTTATATGTGTCCTGCTTGATCTCTTGAGTTTATTTCATTCTTGATTTTAAAGATGTAACATTTAGGTTCCTAACTCCTTTCGTTTTACAAAGTCTATTATACACTTATCAATCATAACTCTTTCCTATTAGACACTTTACTTTCGACAATCCATTTTTTGTTAGTTTTTGAACTTTCGTTAATATCACTTAGTTATAATTCGAACTTCTTCTTAGTTTCACTTTCTAAACTTGTATACATGGCATAGAACTATACTACAAGCAACTGAACATGTATTACCCAAATTTCTTTTTTCGGGCAACTCATATTTTGAGTTTGATCTAATTAGTTTTGGGCCTTTTCGTAATATTAAAAAAAGTTTTGAGTAAAATTGAGAAAAATATCTAAAGTTCGAGAGTTTTTGGTAATTTTTCTTTTAGGGTAAATATATACAAGGTGGCTTATAGGATCAGCCCTCCCATAATTTTTTCTTCTTCTCCTTCTTTGTTACACAATAGATATATGTCTATATATACCTGAGAGCCAATCCACACCCACAACTAGAGAAATAGTTGTTTCTCTAACTAAACTCCAGCCGTTCACATCATAACATAGACGACCCCGATCTTTATTTATTTATTTAATCCCCTCACCTAACTGCCCCCAAGAGGAGCGGTTATTCCAAATCTGCCCTTTAATTCACTATACGTGCAATTCTTCCCATTCTGTTGGACACACTCTCTCCCCTTGTACAACCACAGCGCCACCATGATGCATGAATTGAGGATTCTCCAATTTGGACGAACGTCACAACATGAATTGAAGATTCTCTCTTTCCCACTCTTCCATACTTTCTCTTCCCCCGCTGTACGACCACCACTAAACAACGATGCTGACAAACGTCACCATCAGACTGAACGCCGATGGAGGACACCGCCGCCTGATGGACAAGCTGATGTAGCCACTGCATGCCCTACGCCACCACTCATAGGCGACGCCGCCACCACGGATGACCCCGACGTCGCCACCGTGCCAAAGCCGTATCACGACCTCGCCAGATGTAGGCTCCATCACCTAAACCACCACCTCTCGCCTTTAAATCACCCAAATAGAAAATCTCCTTATACTACATTTGTTCTTAATTTGTTGAATCCATTTGTTTTTGTGAACTTAGATATAGTTTTACTTCTTCAATTTCTTGAGCAAAGATGGCTATGGTAGGAGGACGGTGGTGATGAAATGAACCAATATATATGGGTTTGCTTGAATTGGGTTTCCACATGACTTCCTAGAATAGTAGTGGTTATGGCTAATGTGACAGTGGGTTTGCGTTACGAATATGGTGGTGACAGTCTGAAGGTTTTAGTTCAATGTTCGGGTCAAGGTGACAGTGGCTGATATTTGGTGATTGCGTGCAGTGGTAGAGGTGATTGTAGGGTGGTTTCGATAATGGTGCGGCGGTGTAGGAGGGAGCTCATGCACGAAGGTGGCAGTAATAGATGTGGACGGCAGCAGTTAGTGGTGCTGTATATGGCGGTGCACGATACAGACGACATTTTGCCAATTTTAATGGTGATTTGTGGTTCCTGGTGATTTTAATGGTGGTTTGAGGTTGATATAGCTAAAAGTATCCCTCCAATCTACGGACGACACGTGGTAATTGTGACACGTAACCCATACTGGCTCCTTACTGATATGGCACTTACCGTATCAGTCATCGGGCATAATCCTAAAGAGACTCTGACTCTATCAGCTCAGATTCACATGAGATCCTCTAAGATGCTAATTAGATTCTAATTAGAGTTGGTCAAAGCCCAGTCCTACTAGGACTCCTCTTTCTACCACTATATAAAGGGGTCAAGCCCCTCAGGTAAGGACAAGCTCACACATATACACATTGTGTCTTTACTGCTTCTCAGAGTTCTACATTGTTAGCCATCTCTGACTTAAGCATCGGAGCGTTCCTCCGCCGGAACCCCATCCGGCGGTCACTTCGTGTTCTCTTTTGCAGGCCTGATTTCTGGTGTTGTTCCCAATCCAGTTTTTAGCTGCAACAGACTGGCGCCATCCGTGGGACCACTATAGGGAACATGGCCAACCACTCTTCTTCCGATGACTCTTCACAGAATCATTCTCAGAACCATCATGCGCGAACTAACAGCTCTCGTCGACCAGGTCGTTCTCATGACCGGTACTCGACCCCTTTACGCCGCCATCGCGCTAGTCCTTCTGAAGATGTTTACGTCAACGTAACATCTGCTAATTCCGAATCAGAAACTAGACCTCGGAGAAACCGATCTCCGACGTCTACTCTGAAAAACGGTGACCTTCGCCATCGCCTGAACTGTCGGCTATTCAAAACACCACATGACAACCTTACAAAGGAAATCCATGAACTGAAGGATGTTGTTAACACTCTTCAGCGAAAGCTTGACATGGCAGTGGCTCCGCAGTCCACTCAGCATTCTCATCTTGACCCTAACGACCTTCGTCTTCATCTCACCTCCAGATCAAACTATGGCCGCAAATACAGATCAACGGCCGATCCAACTTATGATCCCAGAGAAAAGAGCGGAGATCACATGACTAGGAGTGGATCATGCTATCGACGGGGTCCATCAGTTGAAGGCAGTACCAACTCTTCTCCCAGACAAGTCGCCAGAGCTGAAACCCCTCGAAGATCTGTCCACAGAAAGAGGACGCCTGAGTTTCGTTCCCAAGAACGAGACTCTGGGAAGATGGTACTTAGATATCGCTCTCTAGAACGATCTCTCCCAAAGGAAGAATCTGGATATCCGTTATCCGAAACCATTGAGAAAGCAAAGCTACCTCCCAACTTCCGAATGCCTCAGTATGACCACTACGACGGGACTGGAGATCCAGGAGAACATGTTTATCAATTTCAAACAAACATGTTACTCCTCCAAGTTTCAGATGCTGTCATGTGCAGAGCCTTTCCCACCACTCTCAGAAAAGCTACACATGCATGGTTCAAATCTCTACAACCAAGATCAATCTATTCCTTCAGCCAATTATCGGATCTCTTCCAAAAGCACTTTGTAAGCAGTCGCTCCCGAAGAAAGAACTCGGCGAGCCTGCTAAACATTGTGCAAGAGAAAAATGAATCTTTGGCGTGCTTCCTCGGATGGTTCAACGCAGCTACTTTGGAGATTGATAACTTGGACGAATCCATGAAGTATACTGCCTTCCTCCGAGGCCTCCATCCGACATCCAAGTTTGCGTTCTCTGTAAACAAAAGTCCTCTGGGTAATATGAAAGACCTTCTCGAGAACGCTAACAAGTATATTCAAGCTAAAGAATACCTGGAGACCCACAGAGGAAGACGCAGAGAAGGCAAACAAGAACAAAAGAAACGATCTCGAGAAATAACTCCTCAAGGAGGGAAGTCAGCAAAACAATCTAAGCGTAATGAAAGGCGTCTGAAAGACCCATTTGCTTCTGAAAATCTGACGCCGCTCAATGCCAGACCTTCAGAGATACTGCACGAGATCAAAGACAATAAAGCTCTCAAATGGCCAGCAAAGATGACATCTCACCCGAATGAAAGGAATAAAAACTTATGGTGCCACTTTCACAACGATCATGGCCACACAACTGATAATTGCGGATCACTTAAATGAACAATCGAAGCTCTCATTAAGCGTGGCCAGTTGAGAAAGTGGGTGGCGCACAAGGAAGGACGACAAGAAACACCCTCAACCGCTGAAGAAAGAGAACGAGAAGAGAATACGGGTATAATCAACACTATCTCTGGGGGATTAGCCGCAGAAGGCTCATCAGGACAAGCTTGAAAAACATATGCTAGGGAAGTGTGCATAACGAGCCAACCCCCAAGTAAGAAATTGAAGATTATGCCCTTACCTACTATCTCTTTCTCAGAAGATGATCTAAAAGATGTCAAGACTCCTCATGATGACCCGTTAGTCATCACGATCAAAGCTGGGAACTTCGATGTGAAGCGGGTTCTAGTCGACAATGGAAGTTCTGCAGAAGTCTTATTTTACGATGCATTCAAGAAGATGAACATTCCAACGGACCGTCTCCGAAATATGGATACACCGTTGAATGGATTCTTCAATCATCCAATTGAGGTTGAAGGTATTATCGCACTCCCAGTTGCGATTGGCACACCTCCCACACAAGCCAACTTCATGCTTGATTTTATGGTGGTAAAGGTCCCCTCAGCATATAACGCCATATTGGGACGGCCAGCACTCAATCAGCTACAGGCTGTAGTGTCAACCTATCACCTCAAGATGAAGTTGCCCACAGAACACGGGATTGGAGAGGTGAAAGGAGACCAGACTACAGCTCGTCAGTGCTATGTCACTTTGTGCCGACCAAAGAAGACAAAGAAATTAGAATCCGAGAAAATCTTGATCTGATAGAAAAGGTTCGAACTCAAGCCCATGAACGATCCGTTGTTCTAAAAACAACGCGTCGCGCAGTAGCATCTTGCCCCGAGACAAGACACTTCTTTTTCAGGGGGATAAGGGGCTCAAACCTTATCAAAACCCCAATCTCTTAAAAATTATCTTTATAAGATTTTTTCGAATAAATGGGTTGTCAAGCAATCCAATGTAAACTTTATTTTTGCTCGAGCAATAAAGTTATTTTTCTCAGCATTGTGTTAATGTAAGCTTAGCCAAAACACTCTGTCCAAACAGAGTGATGGCCGAACACTCTGCCCGAACAGAGCAATCAACGTAGCCAAAACATTCTGTCCGAACAGAGTGATGGCCGAACACTCTGCCCGAACAGAGTGATAAACTTAGCCAAAACATTATGTCCGAACAGAGTGATGGCCGAACACTCTGCCCGAACAGAGTGATAAACTTAGCCAAAACATTCTGTCTGCCCGAACAGAGTGATAAACGTAGCCAAAACATTCTGTTCAAACAGAGTGATGGCCGAACACTCTTGGGTTTTATAAAA
The DNA here is from genome assembly GCA_033065855.1 of Escallonia rubra. Taxonomy (NCBI): domain Eukaryota; kingdom Viridiplantae; phylum Streptophyta; class Magnoliopsida; order Escalloniales; family Escalloniaceae; genus Escallonia; species Escallonia rubra. Next base: position 4,277 of record JAVXUO010001700.1, on the reverse strand, counting down.
ATACAAGAGTAGGCCAAACGGATTAGCTACAGATCTAAGTCCGTGAAGAAACAAAAGTTAATAGGGGCACCGTCACTCTACAAAAGCTTTTGCTTCTTCGAAATTTAGGCCGAGCGAGGGTGCTCGACTTCTTTGCCAACTCTTTAAGGGACTAATAAAGAGTTAGAGTCAAAGTAAAAACAAATAACGCTGTGTGAATGGTAGAATAAACCATAAAAAACACATAGTAAACAAAGTACCGTCAATAGAGCAAAAGATAGAGTACATACAATGCCTTTAAAAGGGCATCAAAATACTCAGTCTAAAAAGAAATAAAGAGCCTACAAGATGAACACTAGATCTAAGGCTCGGAGGCAATGCCTAAAGGACCATCCTTTGGAGGATGAGTTCATACGTGGAAATTGAAACCAACATTCTGTCTGAGCAGAATGTTGGCCGAACACTCTGCCCGAGCAGAGTGACCAAAGCTTGGACCAACATTCTGTCTGAACAGAATGTTGGCCGAATAGAATGTTAGCCGAACGCTCTACCCGAGCAGAGTGACCAAAGCTTGGACCAACATTCCGTCTGAACAGAATGTTGGCGGAACAGAATGTTGGCCGAGCACTCCGCCCAAGCAGAGAACCAACTTCATACCCTTTGTGCTCGGATGAAGCATAAAGGAACCGAAGCATCATGCCCGAACAAATTGGGAATAAACCCGTTGAGCGCGGACAAGCCATGTTCGAGCAGAATGATCACCGAACTCGTCGCCCGTGCAGACATCCTAACTCCATTTCCTTTGTGCTCTCAAGAGCCCGTGGGTAAAACTCTACGGAGTTTGACTAAAGAAAGTTCTCGAGTGGAGGTCAAAGGAATTTTTTTATAAGAAGAGCTTCCAACTGAATTCTTTTGGAGGAAAGGAGGCTTTCTATGGATAGAGCTCGGAAAACTATCCGAAATCAAAAAAAATTCACCTCAAACGGATATCCGAGCAAAAAGTTATGGACTTTTCAAGTTCTCAAGTGATAGTACAAGTGTATTTTCTGCTCGGATTTAACAAACATGACCGAGCAGCCCAGTGGCGTTTCGTTCTCATTCCGTGCGCGAGGTCAAGGGTTCGAATCTGCTCGGACGCATGAGTAATAAAGAGTTCTTTACTTTTTAAACAAATAGTTCATTAGATTGAGCCTCTCCACCCAGGGGCGGAGCCCAAGCATGACCGGGGGGGCCATGGTACCCCCCCCCCACCCCCACCCCCACCCCACCCCACCCTATAGTTTGAGAAATTTTTTTTTGCTGTCTTAAACAATAGATAAATATGTTTAAAATATTTACTAAAATGTCAATATATTATAAATGAATGTATTAGAGTTTCATTTTGTTATGTTATTTACTTTTTTGTGCCTCCAGCCGTTGTAGTCTTTATCTTCTTCATTCTTTTGTCCATCTTCATTTTTTCAAATTATAAATCACCATATTATAAAGAAAACACTAATAGATCAAGGTTAGTTATTATTTTTTTCTTTTTTAGTTTAAATTCTTATAATATGTTATACATGACTATTGTCATCGTACAATCGGTAATCGCACTAGTAATACATATATACAATAAGAGTTAAGTTTAATTCATCCAAGATTAATAGTTTGTTGTTGACTAACTTTATCAAGTTAAATAAATCACTATAAATAGTGATATTATATGATTATTAGTCAAATTGAGCAAATGGGGGTCTCTAGAAAGCCCGTTTTATGAGATAATTTCTGGTAGTAGATCCATAATCAAAAATTTATTTTACATTTAACGTATTCAATCGTAACGCAAATTCTTTTATGTTAGGCGTCAATTTTTTTTATGACTTTTGGTCCCCCCCGGTTGAACTTCCTGGATCCGCCCCTGTCTCCACCATCAGGCCCGCGTCCGCGCAGCAAGCCCGCACAGCATGTCCGAGCAGATCGTGGTCCGAGCCCAACGACCGAGCAGAATGTTGGGGCTTCTCAGCTCGGGCCATAGTCCGAGCAGGCCATGGTCAGGCCAGAAAAAATCCGAGCAAATCGTGGTCCGAGCCTAACGTCCGAGCAGAACATGGTCCGAGCAGAAAAATCTGAACAGGCCCATAGTCCGAGCAGAACATGGTCCAAGCAGAACATGGTCCGAGCAGAAAAATCCGAACAGACCCATAGTCCGAGCAAAACATGGTCCGAGAATAGAACTTTGTCCTAACAGAGCACTCTTTGAATATTTGAAATGTCAGACAAACATATTCAATTCTGTTTTTGGCATATCACCAGTGAAAAAAGTGTGCTTCCACCCACTTCATTAACGCTGGTAAAAGCAGGGGGCATATGATATAACTAAAAATATCCCTCCAATCTACGGACGACACGTGGCAGTTGTCACATGTAACCCATACTGGCTCATTACTGATATGGCACTTACCGTATCAGTCACCGGGCAGAATCCTAAAGAGACTCTGACTCTATCAGCTCAGATTCACATGAGATCCTTTAAGATCCTAATTAGATTCTAATTAGAGTTGGTCAAAGCCCAGTCCTACTAGGACTCCTCTTTCTACCACTATATAGAGGGGTCAAGGCCCTCAGGTAAGGACAAGCTCACACATATACACATTGTGTCTTTACTGCTTCTCAGAGTTCTACATTATTAGCCATCTCTGACTTAAGCATCAGAGCGTTCCCCCGCCAGAACCCCACCCGGCGGTCACTCCGTGTTCTCTTTTGCAGGCCTGATTTCTGGTGTTGTTCCCGATCCAGTTTTTAGCTGCAACAGAGGTGTTCAAGGTGTTCTTGTGTGATGAAACTAGGGTGGTTTGTGGTTGATTTTATCCTTGCTGAATTGTGAACATATTGGTGGTGATGGTTTTTGACAGGTACCGTGGTGTTGGCATTTGGTTTGGTGGGCTCGGTGGTGCACTTGGGTATTGGTGGTGCGCTCCGGGATGGAGAAAAGGGAGAAAAAAGAGATGGGGCAAGGGAAGAGGGAAGACAGAAACTGGGAAAGGGGGAAGACATAAGGGGTTTTTTGGAAAAGTTACTGATCGCCGGTCTTTGTGGCGGTTAGGCAAAATTTTGTATAAAAAGTAGCATCCGGGTCGTCCATCGTGTGACGTGGATGGCAGGATACTAGGATAGGATTTGGAGAAATAAGGATTTCTCCTGTGGTAAATATGGATCGGCCTCCTACACACGCGCCCGTGAGAAAGAGAAGAGGCCGTAATCGATTCTGGTGACTTGCATTGAGTTTTTCCGGTTAGACTTATACCCTTTTTCTATTTTTCCTCACATTGATTAATTATGTGTGTAAAGGTATGCTTAAAGGTGTTTGTCAGCTATGTGAGGATTGCCTTGTGGGTGACAAGGGACTCCCGCCGTGAAAGGGCAATGTGTGTGAGTTTGTGGGTTTTATAGCCGTGACAGGGGTGAGCATGGGTGTGCGTCTACAGCGCAAGGAGTGGTAGATGTGTAGGGGAGAGAAGCTACCGCGAGGCAGTGTGTGTATATACTATGTGTACGCGCGCGCACGCGTGTGCGTGTGCTGCATTTGGAGAGGGTGTAATGGGTGCGTACAGTGAAGACGGGTGTGTGTGTTTTAGTGTGTGGGATATGGAGGTGTGCGAAGTAGGTGTTGAGTGTGGCTGTTTCGGCAGAGAGAGCTAGAAGTGTGTGTGTGTGTGTGTGTGTGTGTGTGTGTGTGTGTGTGTGAGAGTGTGTGCTGGGAACAAGAAGATGTGCAGTGCAGTGCATAAAAGCGTCGCTAAAAATCATTTATTTCCCAGCAATCCATTGTCCAAAATTTTAAAGTTATTTCTATGCTCATTTTGGCCAAGTGCAAAACATTAACCCTTACTATTTTTACGAGATCTACATTGTATGATTTTCTGGGATTTTTTCGTGTTTGCAAAGGGCATTAATAATTATATTTGGAAAAGGAGTTTTTGATTTATTTAATATAGAAATTTTGCCTCTTTTTAGCTAAAATTATTACTCATTTTGTGGAGACACTTCCGTCTATTAAAATTCATGGCATTTTCTATGTTGCTTACTATTTTTAACGGAATCAGTCTCATAGTACTCCATTCGGATACTGGACAGGGGTTTTCAAGGAAAAGTGCTCCGAAGAAATTTTTGTAATCCAACAACCGGTTTATATTTCATAAAAACACTTTTTAAATTTTTTTTGGGATTTTTTATGGTATGATGGCCACCAAAGGGTTTTTTGGTTATATCGCATATGTCAGGGGGATGGTAATTATCCAAATCTTCCTAGCCAATTTAGT